>CAKAOH010007006.1:2363-28111 GCA_916701665.1 Sebastiscus tertius
ACCAATTTAGCATTGCACTCCTACAACATTGTCAAAATAAGGATAGACGGTTTGAAAAAAAAGGCTAAAAATCGTAAGAGCGGTATCTAACAATTAGGGATGCACCGATATTGTGCTCATGTACTCGTACTCATACTCGCAAAACGGCTCCGATACAACGACACCGATACCACTTTACAGTCTCAGGCGGCGCGCGGTTGGGGCGCACTAAGGACAGTCCGCCCCGGTGACACTTTGGCCACGGCCCCTGGAAGCACCTTCGCCCCAAGCCTTTCCAAGCCGACCTAGAGCCGGTTGCAGCACACCGCCTCATATGCGGGACTGTGGTTGTTGAGTACATATACTCAAGTACAGTACTTAAGTACGATGTTGAGGTGTTAAGTTACTTGTACTTTTCTTGAGTATTTCCATTTCCCATTAGTTCATACTTCTACACTGCATTTTGAAGGGGAGTATTGTACATTTTACTCCACTACATTTATCTGACAGCTGTAGTTACCAGTCACTTTACAGATTATTATTTAACATACAAAAATATACAGTAGTAGTATATAAAGTAGTTAAAATTAGCTCAACCTCGACCAACTACAACACTGAAGTACATCTTACATGCTAATGCGCCAGTAGACCCAGTAATAATCAAATAATGTAATATATAACAATATAATAATGACATGGACCACCCTGCTGCATGAGTACCAACTAGCATTACATAGTATGTTTATATCAATGTATTGCTTAGACTTTTTCCACCACTGCATCAACAGTGTGCTTGACATTTTATCCAACCAGAATACAATGGCACATTTTTCAATTGTTGTTTCTTTGTTAATCAAGGAAACAAGGAAATAAAGAATCAAATTAAAATCAGCTCTCTTTAGCAGCAGTCACTTCCTACAGCGTTAGTCTGGCACTCTTTGAGACAAGCTTCTGAAATGGACCTCGTTGTCTAATTAGGTTTCTGAAAGTCATCTCAACACAAAGATCGGTGGATCTTTTTGCAAAGATGATTTAAAATGAAACCAACATTTAACAGATTAAAAATACAAAATGCATGGCTCTGGCTTTGTGTGAGAGGCTGCTGCCTGCTCTGATGTTGTTGGCTTACAACAATACACTCCCTAACACTCTCCAAACGGGTGGAGCCTTTTCAACACATCGGGCACGAGTGTTTTCTGCAGAGCACGCGTTGATGCTCTGTCCCAGATGACGCTCACGGATGGGGTTGAAAATGAAACACCTTTTTCCAAAGTGTCCAGTGTATAATAAATGCTTCTGTTGTCACTGCTGTTAGCTGTACTGTACCTGTCATCTCCTGGGTTCCTCCGAGCCTCCCAGCCTCTCCGCTCCTCTCCTGCTTTGAGACCAGCGGACTGCCCGCCTCCTCCTCCTCCGCCTCTCTCCTCTTCTTCTGCTTCTGAGCGACTAACTCCTTCTGCAGATTCCCCTGTCAGCGCTAAGCAACACTAACCAGCTAATTTCCACCAACGGCTTCCCTTTCTTAACACTGGATCCCATCGTAGCTTCTGCTTTGTTACCCTCGCCGCTGAGCTCAGGCTGATTAGAGTAAGACTGGAAGTACTACAATACTCCCCCGCTAGCACTAACAGCTATCTTCTTAAGCCTCTCCTGCCTTCCTCTGCTCTAACTGGATGACATCTACAGCTAACTAGCAGGCTTTAGCATTAACATGTCCCCAACCATATGACCCTTTCAACAGGACTTTGATGAGAACACGTCACTATTATGTGGGAATGTGGGGTTTTAATGACCTGAGGAGAAGTTTAAATCCTTCAATTAAACACATATTATACGTAGTGGGTTTTAAAGGGCTGATTCAGGTTTTATACTTAAAAATGTGGCACAAACAACTCATCAAATGTAGTCTTCCTCCAATAGAATTATATCCCTGGTAGTGTAGAGAAAGCTTAGACTTGTGTCCCAATTCTATGCTACTTTTTGAGTATGTAGTGTGTTAAGAGTAGCTCCAGTAGCACTACTTTGACATAGCAATTTATCACACTAGATTAAGTAAACAAAAAAAATCAGTGGATAAAAACGCTTGATATTTTATGTCGTAGCTGCTTGTTGCTTTGTACAGTATTGTTCCACAATTCAATGCACAAAGGAAATATAGAAGCTTCTTACAGCTGAAAAAAATTAAATACATTAAAAAAAAATCTTGTAAAACAAAAAAAAATTAATCGTTAAGAAGACTTTTTTTAAAAAAAAAATTCAATACTATATTAATTGTTTTTTTTGTTAATTTTGAAACAACAGAACAAACATTCACAAACGTCCCCAATAATAACATTCTCGGTACAAAGAAACTTAACAAACCTAATATTAATATAAAACAAGCCAGTACAGATACAGGAAAAACCTATTATATACAAAAAATAGATAAATAAATACAAAGAAATAACACAAGTAAAAAAATTAAATAAGCTTTTTATATATACATATATATACTGTATACATATATACAGACATACACATATACGCACACGCAGAATATACACATATAAAAACACATACACATATAATCAATTAAAAAAATCAATGTACAATTCAGTCGTTAAGACATTTTACTTTAGTTTAGTCGACAGTGACATTCAAAAGACGCAGTTTGTATATTGATGTCCAATGCATAAATTACATATGCTATAATTCCCTGTTAGCACAAAATACGTGATATACAATACAAAATATACTGTATATAATTAGTATGTAGTATGCAATTAGGACACAGCAGCTGATTGGAGGCTAGCAAAAAATGTCTTAGGAGAGTGTGGGGTTGCTCTGGGGAAATTTGGTTTAATGACCTAAGTATTTATAAAATCCTGGCTACGACCCAGCCTGTCAGCATCCCCAGTTCCCCTCCTGCTTCTTCTTAGTCATTAAATCAACAAACTTTAGACCTCCTAGATCCCAAAACGTGTTCTCATGCGAGACAAAGCCAGAATGTGGATTTCACCCCCTTATTTTTTACACTACTGCTGGAAAAGATGCTACTGCTACTCACTATTCTTGCCTATTCTTGCTTATCAACCGTGAGATAAGCAATCCCGTGACTCTGGTGTGCAATATCTTTGCTTCTGCAGCTTCTAAAACATTAATCACACGTTCACGTCACTGTCTGTGCATTCATCTGTTTTATATGCTGTTTGTCTTTTCATCTGACCGTTCTGTGTTTTTCTTTTTGTCTCTTGTGAACTGTGATAACTGTAATAGCTCCAAAGCTTCTTAGGTCTTCTACGTTTCCCCCGTGTCCTCAAACGCCTCAGCCTGTCGCTCCTCTTCCTCCCTCCTCTTCCTCTCCTCCCTGTCATCCCAGCCATATCACATCTTTCTCTTTCCCCTCCCCTCCCGCTGTCCCTTCTCCCCCCTCTGTCTTTTTCTTCCCGTCTCCCCCGTCCACGCCTCCCGTCTACATCCTGCCTGTCGCTCCGGTTCTCCCTCACGTCTTCGCTCCGTCCTACTCCCCGTCTCTCCCCTCCTCCCCCCACAGCCCTTTTAGCTACTCCCCGTTCTTCTCTCCTCCTCCGTTTATTCCTCGTCACTTTCCTCCCTCTGCCCTCTGTCTGTCCTTGTCTCCTCTCGCTCTTCACCCTCCTCCACCTGTTAAATCTCCCCCTTTTCCCTCTCCTCCCCCTGCTTGCACCTCCCGCTCCATGTCTTCCTCTCCCACCTTTCCATCTCCTCCTTCTCTGCCACATTCGCCTGTTTATATCCCTCTTTCTCCTCCTTTTCCATCTCCTCCCATCCCTTCTCCCTCTTCAATAAGTGCCTCCTCTCCTCCTGCACTTCCTCCCACTTCTACACCTCTTCCCCTTCCTCAGTGCTCCCCTTCTCCTCCCTTATATCATCACTCTCCTCACCCTTTACTTCCCCCCTCCCCTCCACCGTCTCCCCTCCCTCCTGGTGTCCCTTCTTACTTCAGACGGGATCGTTCTGTTCCTGAAGTCTACATTTAGATGCCTGTGTGTTGCTCTGCTCCTCTCTGCCTTTTGTTGAAAACAACACAACTAACCTACCTGAGTTCTACTGTTAGCTTTTGCTCATACTCTCTGATTAACGTAATTATTGAGACGATGAGCTGAAGTCAGGCTTGTTTGACGTTTAGTGCTTTTTACAAAAGGCTTGGCTGACTTAAGTGCCAGTTTGAAACTACAACAGTTCCTGAGGAACTTTGTGACATTAGTGTGACTGAATGTTAAAAGTTATACAGTACATGTGAAGTTTCTATCTTACACTTTATATTCTGTCTTTGGTGCTTTTGGTTTCTCTGTTTCCATCTTGTGATCTGATCATGTGTCTACTCTGTAGTGCTGGTTCAGGAGTCACACAGGAGTCACCACATGTTCTTTGAAGAAGGAGAATCCTCAAAGCAGCATTCATTCTTTATTTTGGCCACCTGGGGGCAGCAGATCCAGCTGTAAACACAACAAACATGACATGGCAAACACGTGATCACAACAGCTGCTTATTTACACATCCATTAATTTTAGGGCTGACCCGATTGCTTCGAAGCTTCGACCGTTGCCATGGTAATCAACCTCCAAATCAGCTTTTGAATGCTTTGTTTATTTTTGTTATATATAAGTATGTAATAATGATGTATAAATCCCCAAATAGCCCATGAAATAAAGAATAATCCCACAACATTATTCATATTCAACATTAATTATTATTCTCAGACAGATATCGCTGTTTGTTGTGTGTACAGTAGTGCGGCAGCGGCACTGAAACAGGAGCTAAAGACAGACAGAAGAACATGTCAGCCCGCTGCGCCACGCCGCGAAGCTTAGAATATTTCTCACCGAAGCTTCGAAGCCCAAAACATGTTATTCGGGACAGCCCTAAGTCATTTGGAGTTGTGTTTCTGTCCACTTGGCTTGTGTAAGTCCAATATTCTCTCGCTTTTAGCTCCATTTTTGGTCTCCACCAACTCCTGAGGGAAATATATGTCTTTTTAGCTTCACTATGCTCCACTACATTCACCAGATAGTTACTGACTGTGTTCACAGAGTGTAATCACCCTACACTACAGTTCCCCTCAGCTCTACAGAGCTTTTTAGCCACTTTTAGCTGTTTTTAGTTTTTTTGGCCTGCAGACTCCACTCTAGTCAACCTAATTTCCTAACTTGACACGAAGCAGCTGTTTTCATTGAAAAGCGCTGATAAACCCTCTGTACGCTTCCCAGCACTAAACAGCAGACAGATAAAGTTAGCAACTAGCAGGTAAAGAGTTAAACATCTAGTGGCTAAAGTACCACATATTTTCTCAGGAGTTGGTGGAGACCAAAACAGAGCTTAAAAAAAGACTGAATGACATCAGTACATTACATGTCTAGCACCAAACGACGGGCAAACAAAGCTAGCAACTAGCTGGTGAACACAGTGGAGCATTTAGCAGATATTTCAAGTTGGTGGAGACCAAAAACAGAGCTACAAGAAGAGTGAATATTGGACTTACATTCATCAGGTGGACACAAATATGACTCCAAATGAGTGATAATTTTGCTCTGTGTCTGCTTGATGTGTAAATAGGCTGACTGTTTTCTAGCAAGTTCACCATACCAGCTTTATAAGGTGATAATATGCTAATGTTGTGTTTACAGCTTGTTCTGCTGTCCCCCAAAAAAAGTGTCCAAAAAAATCCATTAATGCAGCTTTAAAATGTATTACGGTTACACCTGTGTGACTTTTGAACAAATGCTAGATGTTACAAGTGTTTCTCATTTCATCACCTCAACCACCCTTCCCTCCCTCCTTTCCTCCCCTGTTTTTTGTCTTTCCCTCCCTCTTTGATCCCCTCACCCTCTAATCCTTTACTCCTGCCATCCACCCAGGATACCACAATATAGATCTGGAGCTGCAAACTCCCTCAGACCTGAACTACCAGCCTCCCACCCCGCTTCGCTCAGACGACTTCTTTAGCGAGGGCGAAGCTAGCGCAGAGTCCCCTAGCAAGATCATGCTCACTAGACCTAGCGACCTCTCTCTCACTCAGACCACCAGTACCTCCAGCAGCGACCCCCTCACAGTCGCCCCCGGCCCCACCTCCAATGCCCCGCAGCCCCCCATCGCTGGGACCGAAGATACTGCCTTGACCACGGGAGAACAAGGGATGTCTAAGGAAGAAAAGACAGGGCTGGTTTATTATGAGGATAATGACAGAAGGGCAGTAGAGCTATCAGGAAAGGGAACAGATGAGGAGGCCGTAGAGAAAGAAGTGGAGGCAGGGCGAGGCGTTGTTCTGGAGCGTCAGGGAGAGGATGCTGCCCCAGAAACTGGTCTTGGAAATGGAAAGCAGGAAGAAGAAGAAGAGGAGGAGGAGATGACCCCGGAGAGGCTGCAGAGTCTGCTGGAGGATATAAAGCTGGAGGGAGGCCTGGAGGACGAGGAGATGACAGAGGAGAGGATGAATGCTATCCTCGAACAACTTCAGCAAGCAGACAAAGACGTGTGTTCAGTTCCAGGCTGGAGAAGCGAGACGTCCGACGCGATCGTAGAGTCGGCGGCCCACGGCCACAGCCCCGGCACCGAGGAGGGCAGGTAGGATTCGTTTTTATTCTATTTACATATTTACACACAAAGGTTTTCTTTTTTAGTTAAACAGAAAGAGAGAGAAAGAGAGAGAAATCAGGGGACATTCTGTGTAGTTTAGTCTGAGAATAAAGCATCCTATGTATTACTTTGAACTGGATACATCAATGTTTTCTGATCAGTTTTGTGATCACTTTGTTTCACTCCCGCAGCCCTGACAGTCTGGCTGATTCTTTGGAGCAGCCAGCAGCGGCGCAGACCGACAGACATAACGGCGGTCACATCGATGCAGCCAGGGAAGGAAAGGAAAAGGAGTCCAAGAGGAAGGGATCTCAGGAGGACAGCAGCACAGCGGGACCAAGCAGAGGACGGGAGGAGGAGGGAGGTGAAAGGTCTCAGCACAAAGTCCAGGTGAGTGTCGCTCTTTCAGACATTTCTATTTATTTACTTGTGTATGTTTTCTTTAAATGTATGCACAAACACACATCTTGGTGTCTGTGGGCCTTGAACAAATGTTCAAATGTGTTTTCTTATAATTCAAGGCCCAAGAAATGATTGTGTGCAGTTATATACATAATTCAAAGCCTTAAATTCAGTTGTAGTGGGTTTACAATGAAGAATCATAGTCCAACATTTCATTTTAACTTTCCACAAAGTCATAAATAGAAGACACATGCACACACTTGGTCGGTAATGTAACAATGCCACTGGGCTGCCTTCGTCAGGGGAGCGTTAGAGCTGACGAGTCCAGCTCCGATGAGGAGACCACTGTCACCACCAGGGTGTTCCGCAGACGAGTCATACTGAAGGTGTGTAAGGCCTGGTGTGTGGACAGCTGGACGCAGAGTGAACTTGCATAAAGCTTTGAGACAAGTGTGAAGAGTCACTGAGATAGACAAAAAAGATTGTGAAGTTGGGCTGTGCTGGTGTGCGTTTGACAGCCTTTTTGTGTTTAATAGAAAGAAAGTATGTTTCTGTACATGTTTGTTAACATGGGAGTGTGTTTGTGTGCAGCTAGAGTGTTTGTAAGAAAGAGAATGTATCATAGGAAAGGTTTCCATCCAACTGTTTTAATGCAAATTTTCAATTTACATACAAAAATGCAGTGGAACATCTGAGAATTTCAATTTAAAAAGTCAAAATATTACAAAATAGTTTTTACGCTTGGTTGAGGTGGAAGTTTGCTTGTATATAAAAATTAAAAAAAATGAAGTGCAATACAGTAGAAACAGACTTTGTGAATAAATTATGACGTGCATGAAGCTTCCATTCCAATGAGAAGAAAACTAGCAGCAGACGATACTGTAACATTAGTCTGAAAATGTAGTAATATTAGTTGTAGTAAAATGTATTATTAAAATGTCCGCAAAATTGTCTCAAAAATATTAGTAAAACATCCACAAATTATTATAACATTTTCTGAAAAAATTCACGAAAATATAGGAAAAATATCAAAAAATATATTTAAATGTCCGAAAAAATTTTGCAAAAATATTCGGAAAATACACACAAAATATTAGTAAAATGTCTGAAATATTTTCAGAAAAATATAAGTAAAATATCCAAAGATTATTAAAATGCCTGAACAATATTAGTTAAATGTCTGAAAGTTATAAAATGTCTGCAACATTTTTGAAAAATATTAGTAAAATATTGTCGAACTTTTCTGTAAAACGATTTGTAAAATATCCCAGAATTATTAAGTACAATGTCCAAAACATGTTCTGAAAAATATTAGTAAAATATCCAAAATGTATTAAATTGTCTGAAAAAAGTTTTCAAAAATATTAGTAAAATATCCAGAAAATATTAATAAAATGTGTGAAACATTTTCTGAAAAATATAAGTAAAATATCCAAAACTTATTAAAATATCCCCCCCAAAAAATCACAAAAATGTTTGGAAAATATACAGAAAATATAAAAATATCAAAAAATATTAGTAAAATGTCATAAAACATTTTGTAAAATATTGTCAAACATTTTTAGTAAAACAATTTATGAAAAATCTGAAACAAACATTATACCACATTTCCATCAAGAGGTCTTTCAATTACGTCATCTTGTTGCACTCTTTTCTTCTGCCATGGTTTAATGGCATCAGGCAGAAGAATTAGCTGCACCATCACCTGTTTCTTAATCTTATCTTATCCTAATATTCACATCATGGTAGCAGATGGAAACACACATTGATTTGCATTTTCTTTGGATGGAAACTTGTATAGAGGAGAGTGTGTGTGGATGTTTAGCCTTGCTATAGTGCTACTCACTGCTTGTTGGTGTGAGCCTCTGCACCACCAGCCGAGCTGTTTGGTGTTTGCCGTTGCTACCTGGTCGGTGGACTGCTGGTTGTTCTGCGTGTTTGGCTCATATGTAGAGTGTAATATTATTTGTAAGCATAATTCTGAGGCTGGATTTCCATAGGAGCAGAAAATCTGTAAAAGTATATTGAGTTAAGCTGAGCAAGACACTGAACTCCTCAGTTTGTTCACTCTTAATATACTTAATACAGACGATCTGTTTCTGTGTAAATGGAGCCTCATTGTGAGCTGAGTGTGATACATTTGTGTGTTTTTTATTGTCAAATGAGGAAATTCTTTCTTGTTAGAAATGCAGGTTTGAAGTAAAAAGTCATCATAGAGTTTGCAGCTGAAAGTCTGATTGACATTATTTTACAATATATCAATAATTCAACTTGTTTTAACATCTCTATTATACATGTAAAACAATGAATCGTAGCTTTTGCACCATTGTTCTCTGCTGCTGCAGGCATGCAGCTATATTAACATGTTACGCACCAGCATCAGTTGGGTTTACCTTCCCAAAAACAGGCCGTCAGTCAGTTGTAAGATACAAACTGAAATGAGCAAAACATCGTCATAACTTCAGAACGTCATCAAGGATTTTAGTTTTAGGATATGTTTTTATCTCTCCCAGCCACTCAGTAGATTACCGTTGTTTCTTGGCTGATGAGTTTCTAGCAGTCATTTTCATATTTTACTATTATTTGTCTGGTGCTTATTTCCAACCCTGATCTGAGAATTTGTAAAAATGAAACTGTACTTAAAAAGCTTCAGAGCTGCAGTTTTCAAATCTTTATTATTGACTTTAACAGAGGGAAACCCATCGGCTGCAGCAGGCAGACGTCTGTCTGTGTTGTCTATATTCTAAATAACCAGATGTATAACAGTCTTACAACAAACCTCTTTCCAACCTTTGTACCTCCACCCCTCCATCCTCCATCCTCCCATCTCTTATTCATCCTTTAACCCTTCACCCCAGGGAGAGGAGGCCAAAAACATTCCTGGAGAATCTGTGACGGAGGAGCGGTTCACAGATGAAGACGGGAATCTGGTCACCAGAAAAGTAACCATCCTCACCCTCCTTCATCACCTCATCTTTATCCTACAGATCACACACATACACACCCCCAGTAATACTTCAAATGGGAAAAAGACTTTTTGAAATAGTTAAACACAAGCCAGTACCTCTAGGATGCTGACAGAGTCAAACACGCTGTATCACATGACATCTCATACACACCTCCTCACCCTCCTTTCCATTATTTCTCTTCCCTCCCCCCTGACATGCTTCTGCCCCCTACAGGTGATCAGAAAGGTGGTGCGCCGTGTGTTCACCACGGGGGAAAGTGAAGGAGAAACTATTAAACAAGAAGGAGCTGGTGTTGGTGGTGTTGGTGGTGGTGTAGCAGCAGCAGCAGCAGGTGGAGCAGGTGCTGCTTCTCCAGCAGGAGCCACGGGGGGGAAGGGCAAGAAGAGGGGGAAGCGCTCCCGACAGGGCAACAAGGCTGACAAGTCTGGAGAAAAACACGAGGTTGCCGTTAAAAACCAACCGTCGAACGTAGTCGCCTGAGCTCTCCTGGTCCACTTAACACCTGCATGAAGCTGTAACTGTATTTAAATAGAGCAAAAAAAAACATCCTACTCACCCCTGCACATCTGTAGGATCAGGGCTCTTATTGTGAAGTCTGTTCTCAGCATTAATCTGAGCTGTTTGCTGTCATGCTTCTGTGAAAGAAATGGATTGCAGGTTGTTAAGTGTAATGGAGTAGCTGGGTCATTATAACGGCCTGTTTGCAGTGGTTTTGCTGTGTGTGTTTCCCACTGAATCAGTAGTACAACAGCTTCGTAGATCAGTCCTGGCTCGTTGATTGAGCTTGAGAACTACTAATATTACGTGTTTCAACTAATATAGAAAGATAATTATTGTTTTCTCTCTTCTAACATGAATTGATGCATGTGTGATATCAAAGTAGTGATTTTAACATCCTGTTTTTTCTCCTTCAACTCGTCTCTCTTGCAGCATGCTGCCTGCGATCTCTTCAGCAGTAGTTGAGCTCAACTGTGCTTCATTAACACACACGGGTCATATTTAGCCCGAGCACAACACTTACTTTTGTTTTCTCTTTGTTTTTCTCCCTTTTGATGAACCTCGCTGCTTTCCATCATTTTCCGTCTGCCAAGCCTGGAGACAACAAGAAACAAGGGAAGAAGAGTCAGTCATAACAGTAGAGCTCTCAACTCAACCAGGTAAGAAGCTAACAACTTCTAATTGACTATTATCCTTTCATTAAGTCAATAAATATCAATCTGTAAAGCCAAAATAGTACAAATGGTTCACAATTTTGCTCTAAAAACATATTCTAGCGAAGGTAAAAACAGTCCAATTAATCAATGACAGATTAGAAGCCTTCTAACAGATCTAATCAGATATCATCATCCATCATCAATCCATTCGCCGGACTTCAGATTTTAATGTTAAATTTCTAATCTTCCACCCTGCAGGTCCACTGACGTCCACCTGCGACACCACAACATCACACACCCTGGGAGGAAAAACAAGACTGGAAGTCTTCGTCAATCGGCCAAAATAACGTGTCTGAAGCTTTCACTTAGAACGCATGGTTTTCAGCAACGACAACGCAAAACAAGTTACTTTTCTTTGATTTCGCATGAGCATGTCACCAAAAAACTCACTCACTGTTGGAAACAACACCGAAAAAGGACACGCATGGACGTGAGCTGGAGCTTTTCTTATCTTCCGATGAAATGAAATGCGCCTGTGTGACCAAAGACGGCACAAACAAGGAAAACTAAACGCTGACAGATAAAGGAAGACGTGTGATTCACTCTCTCCCAGACACTCGCCTTATATGGTCTATTTTTTTCTCCTCCTGGACCCACAGTATCGGGGTGTACCATGTGGTTCTTTTTTTTTTTTTTTTTTTAAATGAAATATAATATTAAATGGGTGATTTTTGTTGTATATAAATGACACTGTATAAAATCCAAAAAAAAAAAAAATCAGTAGCTTCACAGATTGTTTATGCACTGATTTGAGTTGAAGCTTTGCCGAGTCGGTGCATTTGTATTGAGAGGTCGACACTGTTTGAGCAGCCTTGAGTGTGCGACCTGACGTGCTCTTCCCATATGAATATAAAAAGGAACAAAAAAAAAAAGCCGTATGTAAATGAGAAACGAATGAAAAAATAACTGCTTGATTTTAAACAAAAGGACGTTTCTTTAACAGCTACTCCCGCTCAGTCTGTGGAACATTATTTGTCTTCAGAGAAATAATATTTTGCTGCATGTGACGTCACTTTATTTTTAACGCTTTCCTTTTTATTTTCCTCCTAATTCAAAAAGCACTGTAATACAATTAGAGAGATTGTACGTCTGTCCTTGTGAGCACTCATAATAACCCAACCATCCGTCATCTATAACTGTTTTTATTTGATTTTTTTTACGAAAATGAAAACACACGCACACTCTCCGGTTATCAGATGTTCAGGGAAGGCACTGCCGGTGCCCCCGAATGTAACCTGCAGACTGGCACATTGTGTGTTATCTCCTAACTGCTAGCTGCCCCGTGTGAGCAACATCAAATGTCTATCTGTAAGCCCATCATGCATACTAGATGTGTAAGTTAAAGCTTTTAGGTCTGCTGTGATTTTAAAAACGGGACTTTTATTTTGACGGTTTGATGACTTTTCTTTAATTACATGAGAACAGATAATCTACATTTTTAGCCCCATTATTCAAATATGCTTCTTTTTATTAACAGCTAAATTTACAGTATTGATCACACATTGTTAAAAATCTGATCTTCTGTTCCTGTGTAATTTTATTTTTTTTGTGTCTTTTTTCATACAAAACCACCCCGAAGCATCCATTGTTGATGATTAATCTGGTACCAACATGTATGATGAACCAACATAGCCTACACTGGATGATCCAAGTAATTATTTAAGCAGAAAAATAAACTGTGTTTAAACTGAACATCTGTGAGTTTATGTTTTTTGTAATTTAAATTTTCACTTCAACTTTACCCAATCGTAAAAGAACGCAATGCAGAAAAACGTCCTGTTACTTGTTGTACTGTGTTACTTTTTCAACATACTACACTCTGACTTTTTTCATGAACTTTTTCGACATGCCATATTATGACTTTTTTTCATGAAATTAATCGACATGCCATATTATGACTTTTTTTCATGAACTTTTTCGACATGCCATATTATGACTTTTTTTCATGAAATTAATCGACATGCCATATTATGACTTTTTTTCATGAACTTTTTCAACATGCCATATTCTGACTTTTTTTCATGAAATTAATCGACATGCCATATTATGACTTTTTTTCATGAAATCTTTCGACATGCCATATTATGACTTTTTTTCATGAAATTATTCGACATGCCATATTATGACTTTTTTTCAGGAACTTTTTCGACATGCCATATTATGACTTTTTTCATGATATTTTTCGACATACTATACTATGACTTTTTATTATTTTTATGACATACAATACTGTGACAATTTTTAGGATTTTGTTTTGACATACTATGCTATGACATTTTTTCATACGTTTTTATGACATATTATATTATGCCTTTTTTATTTGTTTAACGTTTGATTTTTTTGTGACATACTATAGCATGAAGTTTTATATGATTTTTTTATCACATACTATATTATGACATTTTTAATAATTATTTTGACATACTATACTATGACTTTTTTATGCACTAGCACTGATGACAGACGCAGGTGCCACTCGTTGCCATGCAACCAGAAGCTTTCTACAAGTTACACTTGCTAGGGGGGAGCAGTTCTACGTAGTAGCTGAGTAGTATATTAAATGTAAGTTATTGAAAGTATTGAGATGAACTGCAGGTGATTAAAATATAATGCATGTATTTCAATGACATGTTCGGCCCACGGGACACACTCTGCTGTCAACTATCACTGCAGTGGTATCTCAATCATTACTATTAAATGTCACAGGTTATTAATGATTCGTTTTTGCTGTCTTATTGAAACAGACTTTACAAAATGCTTCACAATTCAGGATAAAATCAAAAGATCATGAACAGGGAAATAATGACTCAAATGTCAATAATAATTATATATATATTATGGTTTTATTTGATTTTGTATAAACTGAGGCATTGTTCTCAGGCTGCATCTTCAAAACAATGTTAACATTGAGACAGATTTCCTGCATATATTGATGATATTAAACAGCATACTGTAGCACCATTCTATAAGAAATTGGTAATAAAAGACAAGTTGTGAAATGAATAAAAATAACATCTGAAACAATTAAAAATACTAGAGTAAAACAAAATATTTGTTGTGTAACATCTTTCCATTAAGACAGAGTATTGTTGAGTATAATCATTTTGGTAAGTGATCAGACTAACATCATGCATATGGTGCTTCAGTTTTACCTATCAAAGACATGTAACTGGTAACATTTCATATGATATACAGTACAGTGGTAATTCTTTTGACATCAGACTGATGATTTACAGAAAACATTTTGTGGATTTATTCTTTAAATTCATTAATAATTTGCTGAGATCTGATTGATTAGTTACCACTGAAGGTTCCTTTATAAAAAAAAAGGTGGCTGCAGAAACAAGAGAGGTGAAACTGTTCTCAACAGATTACTTTATCCTTTATTAAATTTGTAATTTGTTGACACATTTTTTGCAACTAGTTTATTAAATTTAACTCCTGCAAGGCCAGAATTCATACACTATAATGTTTAACATCAAATTTCAGATATTGTATCCCGCCTTTACGGGCCCCAATTTGGCAATATGATTACTTTCTGACAACAATCAAAACGATAAAGCAAGACTGACAGAATAATAAGCAATAAATGCAATAAATATACCATAATAAATGTCAGAAAAATAGTAAAAAATGCAAATTTCCTTTAGATAATGTCTTTTTTAAGTCCATTTTGACAGTCCAAAAGCCACAAAAGATCAGTTCACCGTCACATAAGACTTTTTCTTGGAAAATGACATTAAATAATTTTCTGTCGATCGATTAATCGGTTAATTGTTCTCTTGGAAAAGAAAGCAAATTAGTGTATTTCCTAAAATGCTGAACTGTTCCTTTAACAGGCATTAAAGGCTCGTCAGCTGTGTGGATTCATCCTCGTGAGTCTGAACGTGTCTCTTCAGATCCTCCTTCCTCACGAATCCTTTGCCGCAGACGCCGCAGCCGTGCGTCCGCTCCCCCTCGTGGACGCCCATGTGTTTGGTCAGCGAGCCGCTCGCCGAGAAGCTTTTCCCGCAGACGTTGCACAGGTACGGCTTCTCTCCCGTGTGTGACCTCATGTGGATCTTCAGCGCTCCGCTCTTGTAGAACTTCTTGTCGCACACGCTGCACCGGTGCGTGGACTCTCCCGTGTGGATCATCATGTGCGTCTTCAGAGTTCCCCTCTGCCTGAACCCTTTCCCGCAGACGCTGCAGAGGAACGGTTTCTCCCCCGTGTGGATCCTCATGTGAGCCATCATGTACTCTTTAAAGCTGAAGCTCTGGCCGCACACGCTGCAGATGTACGGTTTCTCCCCCGTGTGGACTCTCATGTGTCCCATCAGGTTTCCATTCTGGGCGAACGCCTTGCCGCAGACGCTGCAGATGTACGGCTTCTCTCCCGTGTGCGTCCTCATGTGCATCTCTAACTGTTTGTGGCTCTCAAAGTGTTTGCCGCAAACCTCACAGTCATTCGTTCGGATGTAAGTTTGCAAGTGAAGCCTCAAGCTGTCCTCGGACTCAAAACGCTTCCCGCAAACTCCACAAAGATCTGCATCCCCCTCGTCTTCTTGCACATGCTTCAAAAACGAAGCTCTGTAGGAGAAAGACTTGCCACAGACTTTACAGCGATATTTCAGATGAGATAAATCCTCCTTATTCTTAGGTCCTTTAGGTTTGTTTGATCCTTTTGTTCTTGACTTTTGTTCTTTGGTGTCATCTTTCTCGCTGTCTCCATCGTCACTCTCACTTCCTTCACTGTCCATCCACTCCTCATCACTGTCATCCTCTTTACTCTCAGCGTCAGAGCCCTCTGCCTCCGACTGTTTGTCCTCCGTTTGATCCCTGCAGCTGTTCTCTTCGTTGTGGGTTTGTAAATGCACCTTCAAGCTCTCTTCAGGGTCCAGATGTTTCCCACAGGCTCCGCACAGATCTGAGCTCTGTTCATGCGTAAGTACATGTTTCAGAAAAGAACGTTTGTACCGGAAAAACTTTCCACACACTCTGCAACAACTCTGTCCTGCAGTTTGGCTCTTGTTTGTTGTAGAAATTTCCTGCTTTTTTATTTTCTTCCCAGCGACACTTTTGAGGAAAGGCCTTCCACATGTTTTGCAACAATCCTCATCCTGACTTTGAGATGCTTTTCTTTTGTTTGATTTGAGATGTTTCTCTTTATCACTGTCATCATCTTCACTCGCAGCTTCTGAATTGTTTGATGAGAGAACCTCGTGGTCTCCAGGTGGCAGCGTCTCTGTTTCCATCATAGTCGAGGTGGCCTTTTCTGCCCGAAGATGTGAAGGTCTACCGTGGATAAACTCACAGTCCGTCTCCGTAGACGTGTCTTTACGCCGTGGCAGATTTGATGTTTTCTGGGCCTGACTGGAGCTCTGGCTCTGCTCAGAGGAAGTGTCCTTTTCACAGTCCGACCCAGAGAGAGGCAGTCTGTCTGAAGGGAAGATGGAAGAGAAAATTCAGCACAGAAACACTGCAAACAGCAATAAACACCAACACCAAGGCCATAACAATATTTCCTATAAACTGTGTGTGCATCAAGGTTTGGTTTAGAATTTCCAATTAGTTTTTATTTTATTGTAGTTTAATTTTGTCTGCTAGTTTTAGTTTAGTTTCAGTTTTTCAGAAAGTTTTAGTTTTTTATATATTTAGTTTTACATTATTTAATGTAAAATGTACCTGTTCTGTGTGCATGTGTCTCTGTTTTCAACGTGATGCTCAGAAGTTGGCGTTGGCGTTCGTCCTCCTCGTTGGAACTGGAGACTTCTCCCATCGTTCTCTCCAGGATCCTGAAGATCTCGTCAGCAACCGCCGACAGACGCTTGTGTACCGCTGCTCTCTGCTGTTCAGGTGTCATATCTGGAGGAAAAAGAAAAAAAAATCAGGCACAATTATTAAGAATAATTACAAGAAATGATATAATATAATATAATATATACATATATATTATATTATATTATATATGATATTATTACATTATAAATATACATATATATTATTATATATATTGAACTCTCTATCAGTAACAAGGAACAAACAAGACATAATCAGCTGTGTTGCTCATCCCACAAATGCATGATCCTTACAAGTTGGACATCATTGTGAAGGTAAATAAACAGGCTTTCCAACGATGTAAAATGCAATGCCAATTAGCATTGGAACAGCAGAGAAATAATCCACCAAACACAAGTTTCTGAACTTTTTTTTTCCCAGTTTATAATACACAGCATATTATTCTGAAATGGGCCATTCTGCATAATGAGTACTTTTACTTTTTGCACTTTAAGTATACTTTGATGCTAGTACTTTTGCACTTTTATGTAAGTATGCATGAATGCAGGACCTTTACTAGTAACAGAGTACTTTTACACTGCGGTATTGCTGTTTTTACTTAAGCAAAAGAAGGGTAATTCTTCCACCACTGCAGGTACATTAACTTTATCTACAGTACAGTAACATAGTAGACTAGTGAAATATGGTATTGTGCTGTTTTTGCCTTTAAAAGCAGAAGATAACACCCTGATATTAAAGTGATAAAAGCAGACATATACATTATATAAAACTATGTGATACTACTATGTACTAGTACCATGATACTGTATATTTATTATATAAACTATGTTGTTGTTGTTGACTTCTCTTATTATAAACACTGTGTTGCGTTCACGGACCTTCAGTAATCAGCAGCTTCTCCTCCAGAGAGCTGTAGATCTCCTCCGCTGCTGTCTTCAGTCTCTCGGCCACCAGCAGCTTCACCTCCTCCAGTTTATCACTCATCCTGGACCGATACAGTCTCTCTTCAACCTGGGAGCATTGTGTGTCTTCAGCCGCTCCGTCAGACTCACTTTACCTGGTGAAACTAAACTAAAACATGCAGGTACGAGCAGCCAGGTAGGCAGACGAGACACAGCACTTCCGGGTTCGTCTTCTTCGGGTGTTGTATAAATGTTATGGTTGTTGGTGAAACACCGCCACCGCCACCCTCTGTTGTGATATGGTACTACAGCTGTTCTTAGACGGTATTACACCTTCTAATGTCCCAGCAGTGGTGGAAGAAGTACTCAGACAAATATCAGTACAACTGTGTAAAAATACTCTCAAGTAAAAGTCCTGCCTTCAACATTTCATTTACATAAAAGTACATAAGTATTAGCATCAAAATGCACTTAAAGTATAAAAAGTAAAATTACTCATTATGCAGTATAAGATAAGATAAGAGCTGTATTGTTATCTCACACTGGGGAAATTCAATTGTTACAGCAACTCGAGAGTCAAAGAAGCAAAAGCAAAAAAGCGATTGAGTGATAAATAAAAATCAAACAGGATTTAAAAAAAAAACAAAAGGCAAAAATATGAATAAAATAACACACACGCACACACGTATATATACAGAATGTGTGTGTGTTATTTTATTCATATTTTTGTCTTTTGTTTTATATATATATATTTGTTATTTATATATATATAAAACAATATATATATCATTTTATTATATATGTATAATAAAATGTATATATATATAATAAAATGATATATATTGTTTTATATATATGTATAAATAAATATAATAAAATCATATATATTTATACATACATTTTATATATATATATATATATAATTTTATTTGTATTTTTTTAATATTTCCTATTTCTTTGTGAGAGAGAATAACATGCTGGATTCAAATAATAAAATATGTTATTGCAAATGTTTAACTATGTAATCTGCTATATTGGCTGGGTAATATAGTTTGCTTCTATCATAGTTTGTAAAAAAAAAGAAAAGAAAAAAAGAAGGGAATTGACATCATGATGTCAACGTGTGGTGCAGGTCACGTGTCTCAGTTTCACCTCTGTGGTCTGTGTACACACCAACAATGCCGCAGCATCAGCACTTTAACTGACCTGTGAAGAAAGAGTTTTCTTTCCAGGAATGGTTTCATTTATTCTAAAATATACTCAAATATTGATTTCAAAGTGTTAATCATTTTTTACGATAAAAATAAAATAAGAATATATTATATAAATATAGAAGAAACATTCTTTTGTATTTTATTATTTATTTATATAAATAAATTGTTATTATTTATTATTAATTTATTTCTTATATACATATATAATATATAATAAATAAAAAAATAAAATAATAAAAAATAAAATAATTTATTTACTATATAATATAATATAATATATAATAATAACAAATATTAAAATAAATAAAAAATCTAATAAAAAATAATGTTTCTCCTACAGCTAGTTATCACCATTATCCAATTTCATTCATGATGCATAAACATAAAACATCTTAATATATGCATTTTTGTTTGCATATAAAAAACGGGATGTTACAGTTGCTCTTCTATAAAGCATAAAGAAATGTAAGTCAATAGAAATAAAGGCATTTGCATCATGAAAATTATGTACATAATGCTACAACATATAACACAATATATGTAGAGAAATATAAATAAATAATAAAAATAAGAATAAGAAATTAGAAATATAACACATTTTGCAGTCATGAGCCAATACCTGTTTGTTTAAAGATATGTGTAACTTGTATTTCATTTGGCAGCATTAAGTCTTGACCCATTTTTGTTGAGAAACTGCAGTGACGACAGTGACACACTTTTCCATAACTCAATGTTCATCAGGGATGTTTTGCGTGTATTTTGCAAAACACAAACAGACAAATATTGAATGTTCAGCCTCAGACGGTTGCATGACGTGTGGACGTATGTCATCGCAGCATGTCAGGCTAAAGGCCAGGGCTCTGGTGCTGAGTTAATCATTCATATCTGGATTTGCCCAAATGGTATCTTCACCTTTATGAGGTTATATAACAGTCAAAATGGGACATGAGATTTCTGCAAGGGGGTCATGTGTGTATTTATTTCTAACAAATTAAAGATGAGTTTATAGAAAATATACAGCATGACAAGGTGGATAAATTGCTGTGTGACCTAGACAACATGTCAGTGGATGAAATAACGAAGGAGGTCTGTGGTTTTATGATTAATAATGTGAAGATTACATTTCTCAAAAAGACAAAATAATGCAGACAAAAAAAGACAAGAATATCTAAAAGAAGAAACAAATATATAATAGTCATATAAATGTGGTTAGTGCTGAATGTGTAAGGACAAAAAGTTAAGAGTATAAGAAAGAGTTATAGCACGGAGGGCCTATAGGAAGAAACTTAGTGGAGAGCTGATGAGATAAAGTTGGAAGATGCTGAATGGCTCTGGCAAAGGTAATAAACAAAGGTTCAATTTCGCTTTGTATTTTGACAATGACTTGAGTTTTTTTTAAGTTGACTGTAGTGGATGCACTTTTGACAGTATGTCTTAAATGCTGGTTTTACTGAACAAGAAATTAAGAAGGTTATTCTAAAACTAAAACCAGGAAAAGCAGCAGGAATAGAGCAAGTCTTGAACGATTATATTAAAAGCACTGACTGCATTTTAATGCCCCGGTATGTCACTTTGTTTAACAAGACTCTGAAGACTGGGCGCTCGGTTTAATTGTGCCAATTTATAAGAGGAAAGGTGACCCTGAGGATTGTAACAATTACAGAGGAATCACACTTTTGAGTTGTCTGCTGTTCAAAATGTACTGAGTGCAAAGTTGTGAAAGTTCTGTGAGGATAAATCTATGCTGAGGGAACAACTAGTAACTCTAGTTGTCAGATAAATGTAGTGGTGTCACACGTACAATATTTTCCTCTGAAATACAGGGTTACCAAATATAATATTATAATATATAATACAGGGGCGGTTGTGCCATCGGTGTGTGAATGTTGACATGTCGTGTAAAGCGCTTTGAATGGTTGAAGACTAGAAAGGCGCTATATAAATGCAAGTCCATTTACCATTTACCAATATTGTCAAAATTGATCCACTTCAACCAGTTAATACATTAAAATAGTGGTAATAATTCAAAAATATAACAACACTCTGAGAAGGGACACTTTGTTGTCTGATGAGTACTTTTATACTCGCATAAGATACATTTGTTCCTTTACCTGAGTACAATTTTCAATGCTGTGCTTTTACTTAAGTAGTTTTTACTTTGAGGTACTTAAAGGTGCAGTGTGCAGGATTTGGCGGCATCTAGTGGTGAGGTTGCAGATTGCAACCAACTGAAACTTATCCCGCGTGCCAAGCGTGTCGGAGAACTACGGTGGCCGAAGTCGCTATCTAGAGCCAGTGTTTGATCCCAATATAGTTATTCCACCACTGGTGGGTGGAGACTATCTACTGTATGCTGATTAATGGCTAAATAACCATGTAGTTCAGTCCAGTAAAATATGAACCAAGTCATTAAATACATTTTCAAGATTTTTTTTATTAAAAAATATTCCAAACAGTTTCAAAAAATACTTTCTATAACATTTAAAATACATTACTAATACAGTTGAAATAGCATATGAGGTTTAACGCAGCAGCAGCTGCAGCTTCATCGGTCGTCCTTTTCCAGGACTGTAATTTATCACATTTTGCTGAATTCAGAAGTGGTCTTTGTAAGTGCCGCTGGGCATCCTGGATAGTGCTTTCACTTAGTGTCAAATGTTGTTCATAGAGGTCAGCGTCCAAATCACACCAGTCACAATGTCCCGTTGATCTTCCTGAGGATCAGTCGGACGTATGAAGCACCAGAGGAAACGTGTTGTTTTTTGATCAGGAAGAGATTCCTTGTCATTAGTCTGTATAATCTGAATTTACTGCTTACACTCCCTTCTTGTTCTGCAGACTCAGAGCTCCGTTCACGCAGTACGGGATGATGCTGACGGTGACCAGAGGCACGGTGGCGCTCTTGCAGAAGGACAGCAGGTAGAAGAGGGCGGCGGTGTGCGTGGGAGGCTTGAAGGAGTCGAACAGGTGCAGCAGGACCAGAGTGCTGACGACGCACGCTGCTTTCACCAGCTTGCTGCTGCTCTTCTTGGTCTCGGTGTAGAGCGGCGAGTGCAGGCCCAGGCCCAGGCCAAACAGGGTGCCCATGTTACGCAGGAGGCTGGCGAACGGCGTGGAGTCCAGGTGGACCCACTCGGGCTTCACGCACCACTTCTGGGCTTTCTCCAGAGTCCACAGCAGGTCCACACCCACAGCTTTCAGGATGAGGTAGAAGCCGACGGCGAAGGAGGTCAAGAAGAGAGTCGTGTAGAAGTATTTCTTCATGCTGGCGTTGTAGATCCACTGAGTTCTGTTGAAGGCTTCAGCCACGATCATACCTACAATACATCGACATGTCCAGGTTAATATTACGTGTTACATCTTAGTCTGCCGACCGCTAAACTGAGGTATTAGAAGATTTCTACTGACCTGAGATGACGCCAGCAATGACCTGGTGGGGGAAGTGGGCGGCGATGAAGACCCTGGAGAGACAGACGCACACCTGGACTCCCCAAAACAGTGTCCACAACACGGCCTTCAGATACCTGTCAACATACACAATCAGACACCTGAGCTCAGTTAATGTGTCACAAGACACCAGAACACCAGCAGAGTCGACACACGGCCTCAATATAAAGTAACCGTCTCATTGCATCAAGCAGAGCCTCATTATGGACGATTAGTCTTCTCTGTTAAACCAGCAAAACTATGGAACTGCAACACAATTTTGATGTTTTTAACAGAGCTATTAAATCACGGCTAAAAGAAAACCAACACATAATACCCCTGTAGACACACCTGTATTTTCTATCTTGTGTAGGTTTTTGTGTATGTATTCGTGGTATTTGTGTATGTATTTTGTGTATGTATTTATTTATGTATATATTTTGTTGTGCATGTATTTGTTGATGTATTTTGTGTATTTATTTATGTATATATATTTTTGTGCATGTCTTTGTGTGTAGTTGTGTATGTGTTGTGTGTATAAGATAAGATATTCCTTTATTAATCCCACAGTGGGGAAATTTTCAATTTGTATTTATTTGTGTATATATTTTTTGTGCATGTATTTGTGGATACATTTTATTTTATTTTTCTATTTTAACTAATTTTTCTATCAAAGCCTCCTGTTGACAGGTGTGTAAATTAGTGTTTCGTTACAAACACTAAACACGGTGCATCTAGTCTTTGTGCATAAATATATGTTATATTTCTAATGCTATACTGTGATGTCCATATCAAATAAACTAAACTAAACTAAACTAAACAAGATTATTTTATTTTGAAGAGGATGAGATTTAAACCAGCGTGGATTTTGACCTTTGCTGGTCAAAGCAAGTCAACCTTTTAAAGCTATATAACAATTGACAAAGTCATGAGAACTTCAGCTGCCTGGACGTCAAAACAACTCATGAATAATCTCCCCTCTCCAGCCGATAGTTGTCAGGAGTCAATGATCAACCACAGCACAGGACAGATAGCGTGTCCACAGCGATAAGCTCTGGATGAAAATGGTAAACAACAGCGACATCAATAGTCTTCTCACTCACCATTCCTTGTTGCTGGATTTCTTGCCTCCATGCTTCTTCTTGCTGGTCATGATGGCGAGGATGGAGGTCACCAGGGTGTAGTAGACGCCAGCGGCTCCCATGGCGTGGCCAGAGGGGCTGCCTGGATGAAACACACATAAACACATAGGGTTGATATCAGAGGCTGATTCTCTCAAGTACAACAATGACTGCAGTGTTCATTCGTCAGTTTTTGCTGTTTCAAAGTGATTGAATGAATGAATGAGGAACATTTTAGCTCATTTTAATGTTACTACTATTTTCATTTGAGACTTTAAGTACATTTTACTGATAAATATTATGCACTTTTACTTTTGAATGCAGTACTTTTACTTGTAATAGAGTATTTTTTACATTGTTGTATTGGTACTTTATGGAGGACAAAACCTGCCAAAATAAAAAATAAATTAATACATAAATAAATAAATGTCAAAAATGTAGCAAAAATAATATCAAAAATAAATATAGCCATTAATTAATTGATAAAATGTAACATAAATTGATATTTCTGTTTTAATTTGCTTATTTATTTATTTTTCTGTTTAATTTTCCTTTTATTTATTTATGTATTTATTTTTCATTAATTTTTAAATTAGTTTATTTATTTTAGCAATTTTTTTAAATTATTTTGCATTACTATTTTATTTACTTATTTTTGCATTAATTTTATATTTATTTTTAAATGTATGTATTTATATATATATATATTTTTTTTTTTTATGCATTTGTTTTATATATTTATTTCTGGCTACATTTATTTTAATAATATCGTTGCTATATTTAATGACATATTTATTTATTTATTTTTGATTTTGGCATGTTCCGTCCTCCATAGTACTCAAGTAAAAGTTTTGAGTAAATCTTCCACCACTGATTAAAGACCGAAGCTGTGCATGATTACAAGACTGGATTACAAATGGAGCAAAGCAATTGATGGCTTAAGGGCCTCCAGATGGGTCCTACTTTAGTACCAGATCTTGAGGCCCTGTTTCCAAATCTGCAGCTGATATTGCACCCACATAGGTAGATTTATTGGTGTTTAATCAAATTACCACACGGCCAACCTGGGCCATGTGATATTCCGGGAGAGTGGGAAGAGCTGGAGGTTAACGTGGCCCCAACAGGAACATCCATCTATGCATGTATAGTGTCATTTCTCACCTGGGCCGGTCTCACAGGTCATGGGGTACTGCTCGATGTGAGGACGAAGTGTGTTTGCATAATGAGCCGTCTCGTGGACCCACCAGTATGGCCTCTCGCCAAACAGGATCCTGAAGAACAGAAACATGCACTACATTAAGAAAAAAAATGTCATTTGAAGAACTCACAATTCAAAAGATTTCCCTTAACTCACCATTTGAACACCAAGTTGAGCCAGTCTCCGATCACGGCCACCCAGATGAGCTTGATGCCCACCGAAGAACGCAGGTGAATCCAAAGCGGGAAGAAGATGAAGAAGGTGTTCCTGAGGTCCGCCGCCCAGGAGACCCAGAGAAACAAGCCCTGAGCATCCTGGTAGTTGGTCTGCAGGTAGTGGGTGGTGCTCACCCCAAAGCCCTGCATGGCGTCCATTATGGCGTTCATCTTTTTGCCTCAAGAGAGGGAGTGAAATCTCAGCCTGGTGCTGCTGTGTGACAAGAAAACTGTTGCTATCAGTAACACAGCTGGTTGTTTTTATACCAGAGGGACCCACCGCCCAAACGCATGCTCACGCTGATCTTTGGACCTTGCACATGGGTAATAAAACACCGGCAGTCAGGACAGTTTGGGAGGTCTGTCACACAAACATGTTGAGAAGATAGCGGGAAAACGTCAGTTGGTGTCATTGTCGCTGAACTACTGTACGCAGCACAGAGAGGAAGTGGACTGGATTTCACAATTAAATCAATCACAAACAAAACCAGTTTGCAGATTTTACTGAGCTGCAAAAATATCTTTAAACATCAGCCTTTCTTTCTTATATTGGTGCAGCCACTGAGTAATAATTTGTCAGTTATGTAATTGTGTTTTTTTGATGATTTGGAGTGATCCATTTGTAAGTTACATAAGGAGATCAATGATTAAATGATTGAAGCTGAGGAGATAGTCGGTGATAAAAACAGAAGATTGGCAGGTTGTAGATCGTCTACAAGTCACTACTCCGTCGTGA
>CAKAOH010007009.1:2700-35075 GCA_916701665.1 Sebastiscus tertius
CAAAAATGGTTCAAAGAGAGGAAGGGAGGAGACGACTATATACACTTGTATATACATCATACAGGATATGAAAGAGAGCACGAGGTCCTAAAGCCAGACCCAAAGATGGCCCGTACACAAACCGAGTCTACGGGCCAAACCGAAAACCGTCATGGCACCCAATAAATAGGAAACAAAGCCTCTCATAGCGGACGGCATCCTGTCCTCTGCTGTAGCTTCTGCCTTAACTCAACAAACATCCCGAGCATTCTGGAGGTCGACACGAATAAATAAGATGGATGGATGCAGTCAGAGCGAGGCTGACTGGAAGAAGGGGTGGAAATCGGACTCGTCTTGTGTTTTCTAGGGCCAAGAGAAAGTAAACCACACCACATCTAGACAAGAGAGGAAAAAGAGATTCTGACAGACTGAAAGCGTGTCAGGGCAGTTACCACATCATATGAAATGTTGCCACAATAAACAGGCAACATTTTGAGGGAATGTAGACAGGCAAATATGGCCGAAAGGTGCCTTTTTCCAATCGTTTGTCCCTTATAGCCCAATGTGAAAGAATATGTACAATAATTTTGTCCCATCCTTTGATGAGAATTATTCATCCCCAACAGCCTAAAAATGTCACTCACGTATTATGGCGTGATATAAATACAGCAGAACAATTCAAAACATGTGGTATGACAGATAGAAAGATAACAACTCATCCACAGCTCTACTAGAGGCACTGTGACTCTTCACCCTGACCTCAGCAGGGGGGATCAGAGATGTGAACCCAAAACAGTGTCAGTGTCACTCCACAGGCAGGTTTCCACTTGATACACCAATCAGTACTGAAACCACACACATGTTGGCCTGAAGAAACAAGTGCACAAAACAAAAACGAAATTCGATGACAAACGTTTGGCAAGTGTCCTTTCTTCTTCTTCTTTTCATAACCGTCTCGAAAAGAGCCAAAAAAATAGCAGAGGATATGAAAATAGACAACTCTCAGCTGGTGATGTGTCTTGTTTTACAGGTCCACTTCAGAATTACTGCAGTCCACTTTACAGGTCTACATAACCGCCATGGCATGGTACAGAGAGATCCATGTACTGTATGGGTGCCCTCTTGGTTGGCTTCTTGTGTTGTATGTTAGAAAAGAACAAAAAAAAAAAAAAAAGACAACAGGGCCTGTGTACTTCATTACTGTCAGGACATAATAATCCAGGAGAGACAGAGTAAACGAGGCTTTTAAAGACACAACTTATAAATATCAGGCAGTCCCAGACCACCCAGCTACTGCTACACAACTGTCCTATTAAATAGTAATGGGAGATCATCAGTATGTACACTGAAAACAAATGAAAAAGGAACAGATGTTTCGCCGTTTAACTTTCCTGCAGAGTTCCCGAAATGTTTCTGAAATGTCATCACTGGGGGGGTTTATCTTCATATATATGTTTTATATAGAAACACACAATATATGAAAGCACAGATGTCTGGAAAAATATGTTGATAAAAACTTTTTTTTTTCCTTTTTTTGTGTGTGTGTGTGTGTGTGTGTGTGTGTGTGTGTGTGTGTGTGTGTGTGTGAACGTGTCGTGTTAAGAGGAATAGGCACAGTCTTGCAACTCTTCCTTTCTCAGAGGTAGCACCTCATTTTCCCAAATGAAAGACTTGAAAAGACCGGAATCGGAACCTGAAAACTGAAGCCAAAAGAGCGCGAGAGTGAGGACCGAAGTGATTAACAGTTCAACACGTCTTGTTTGGAGAGCTACATTGCGGATCGGATTGGAGAAGAGCTGGAGTGTGAGCTGCTGTATCCAGCCTTCGTTGCGCGAGGGCAGGAGAGAGAAAAAGAGAGGAAGGCTCAGGTTTTCCTCACGACACAGACACACAGAGGTGGGAGGGCAACGGCTGGAGAGCTGGACTTTGACTAAATATGAAAAACTGAGAGACCGTAATATGAAACACAGGGCAAAAGATAAAGACAGAGGGAGAAAAATGTCCCTTATGTCACAATAAAACAGCTCCTTGCATGTCCTCTGATCACAAGGTCCTTGGAACATTGGAGACAGAGGTAAGGGGAGCGGCGAGGTCCACAAAGATTTCTCATTTAGAAAAAAAGTGATGCTGACTAGACAGTTCCCTCCTGGTGATGGTATCACTACAGGGGTCGGCGAGGCTCCTCCTCTGATGTAAATGTGTCAGAGATGTTCTTGTTACATCAGGTGATCCTCACGCTGGGACGATGAGTTCCTGGTCTAATGATGGGCAACGATGGAGATGACATCACTACACCTTTTGCATGTAATGTATCTGAGCCTGTGTGCAGTGTGTGCATATGTTTGTGTGTGTGTCTGGTTATGTATGAGGGTTGTGTGAGCATGGTTGATCACCAGGCCTCTGTGTACCGAACATCAACGTCTTTCAGGTTGGGCAGTTTGGCCTGCAGAGACAAAGACAGACAAAGGGAGACTGCATCAACACCTTGGAACATACACTTAATGCAAGATAAGTCTCCCCTCGTTGATGATCCTGTTTGTCTCACTTCACTATGAGCTGGTAGAATAAATAGTTTAAACCTGCAGTATCTTATAAAGTAAACAAACACAACATAAACAACTAAATCAAAGTTGTATTTTTCGATAATGTAGCAATAGTGGTACGAGTTTGTCCAGTGCTTTAAGAGCTGTTTTAAAGGCTAAAGTCTGGTCTAGCATACTGCTAAATACATCGCTTTATCTGTTTCATACTGCATACTACTGAACACTGTATGTAGTATGTACTGTATACTGCGTTCATCAGTAGTATGTAGTAGGCGGTTTCGAATACAGCCATTGAATCCATTGTAAATAATAAAATATATTAGTGCAGCTTTAAGTAAATATTAAATGATTGTTATTTTATGATTGAATACTTTATACTCCATTTGTGTGGAAATGTATGCTTGCATGTGTATAAATTTCACATTTCTGAAATTTGAGTCCCTATTGTCTTCACTAGGTAATGCATGTAAATTAATCTGGTAATAAACTATAAATGCAAATCTAAAAAATATAAATGCAGATTGCATCGTTTTTTAAAAGCACAGTTGGGAATATGGAAGATGTAGATGGTAGGCCAAAACAGAGGGAAAAATATTTAGATCTATTTTCAAATCAATATTGTGCAAATGACATATTTGTAGTTGGTGTGAATTGATTTGCAGTATTACCTTGAGGTCCTCATATGTGTCAGCCGTGAGCTTGGTGCTGTTCATATTCAGACTGCACAGACTCTTCATGGCTGAAAGAGGCAAACAGTTATGATTAGCCACAATTAACTTATACTGTACACTTACAAACTGACTTTTACACACATGTCGACTCTGACCTTGTCCTTGTTACACTTGTCCTTTAGCCATTCTTGAGACTGCTTATTCTCATTAAAGGGGACATATCTTGCTCATTTCCACGTCCATACTTGTATTTAGGGTTTCTACTTGAATATGTTTAGATAGACAATCCAGATACCCAAATGTGTGAGCACAAGCACTGAAAAAGTGAGTTTTCCATGATATGTCCCCTTTAAGCAATAATAATATTGTAATAATAATTGCAATAAAACTGCTTTCTATAGATGCATGTGATTCATTTTGTGTGTTTTCTTACAACTGAGTGCCAGCAGACCAGCATCAGTGACGGGAGTCTCACACAGGTTCAAAACCTGAAGACAGGCCAGATGTTCGGATAGCAACCTTAACCCTGCATCCCCAAACTAAAAGGAAGAAAACAACAGAGAAAGACAGGACATACATTAGACATCTATTGGATAAGTAGTGATTACTTGTATGCGTTTGTAGTTGTGTTCCTATATGTGTGTGTACCTGTGTGGACCAGAGGTTGAGCTGTTTGAGTGAAGGCAGCTTGATGAGTTGCTCGGCACAGGCACTGGTGACATTGGTGAAGGCCAGGCTCAGGTTCTCCAAGTTCCCAAAAGAACCTGAACTCAACAGGCGGGCCAGGTCTGCATCCTAAATATTGAGGACAAAAAAAAAAATTCAATATTGAAATAGTAAAGCAAGTATTTTTAACACCATGTCTTGTAATTGCTGTTGGCCAGGACCGAACAGGTTAAAACTCTCTTTGTGTGCAGCAGTGAAGGCATCAGTGCAATCTTACCGTGGACTTTGAGGGCAGAGTCAGCCGGGTGGGGCCTCCTTTCCTTTGCTGAGGAGAAGACAGACAGAAAAAAAAGATGGCGTCTAAGCTCAATGCCTTGCAGGAACCTTTTTAGACAGTAGATGGTGTGTTTGAGCAGCTGCATACACGCTGCATTCATGTCATAGAGAGTGAAAGGGACCTGAAGTCTCTAACAAAATACAGTTTGAAACATGATGTTACACGTACTATCTCTCACTGTATTTAGAGAGAAAAATCAAATCGGACACAAGGAGAACAGAAAACTTCATGTTTGAATCCATGGACTCTTCCAATTGGTTGCTTCCTTATTTTTCTTACATGTTTTCAGAAAGAGATTTTTGCCGGATGATATTCGAACTGCACAGACAACATGAATCCTACATTTAACCACTAATTACAAACTCGTTCAGGAAATGAGGTCATAAATTAGAATTTGTGAGAGATTTATTAATGTTATTACTGTAAATGCCAAAAGCTATACACAATAATATGATTAGGAGGGACACAGCAGCATGGTTTTTATAGCTATTTTTATTTAAAGGCGCATTCCCTGATTTTGTTACAGTGCTGAGTAGTAGCCCCCTAAATTCCAAAATGTCTTTACAAATGAATTCGGGGCTGCTATTACGTCAGAGTGTGGAGAATAAATACTGTACTGGATATACTGGTAGGATAAATACAATACATCCATAACAGTTGCTTAACAATTAGATTTCTTTAAGTGCTTTGCTTAACATTTAGATTTCTTTAAGTGCTATGCATAAAGCGTATGAGTCTTTGTTTATGTTTATTACACGGCTTTGTTGAATACTCTATTCTGATTGGTCAATCACGGCGTTCTACAGTCTTATTTCTTTATAACAGACCGTTGCTAAGTATAACAGACCATTGCTATGGGCACAGCTCTGATGTCGGACTCTGGCAGACCGTTTTTGTGTCAAATTATTGATTTCTTCAGTAAGTAGCCGTGTAATAAGTGTGGTGTGGCTTTGCGTCGGGGTGCGGCATCGCCCTGTCGGTGTTTATTTCACAACAATGACCGGCTCGCTGTACGTTATCCCTTACTGAAGTGTGTACAAAGTGCATGTTCAGCGGTTGCTTCCTTGGGCTACCTCTACATATAAATGAATAGCTCAGTTCTGCAGACAGAGTCAAGTGGCTGTGACTCAGCGTGTGAAACACGCAGACTGAGCTGAGAGGGCCAGTTCCTGTTACTGGTCTGATCTTCACTCTACCAGGATTCCAGGTAAAGTCGAGCTCTGGAGAATCCTTCAACACTTCTCAGTAACACTTGAAGTGTGAAAATTCCCAGTTAGCTGCGGCCTAAGTGGTGACGGCGAGATGAAGCATAGTGAAGCATTAAAGCTCTCTAGCAAATCGGTTCGTAAAAAGGGTTCATTTCACGAGGCTTCATCTGGGCTTCATGTGCACACGAACCACCTATTGGTTTAATAGTGTAAAAGAGGTACATAGGTATATTCCAGATATGTGGCAGTGGTTTAACCGGGCACATGGCAGTGAATGTGCTTGTGTAACTAAAGGAAAATGATAGATGTGAGACATTACTCCTTTTTATTCAAGAATAATAAGTTCTCAACTGTATTTCGGCTTCGGGCGTCTGCAATGTGACGTCATTGGTCTAAAACGATACAAGCCTCGATACGCGCTTCACAGAAAACTTCCTGGATTACCCGACACACGCTCCGAAGCCTCGGCACAGAATTTAACATCACTAATGATAAGAGTGGAGGAGATGGATCCGGCTGCTTCAGGCCACCGGACCAGAGATGTGAAGAACATTTGTGCTATAGAATCTGATGGACTACAGCAGCAGATGAAGCTAAATGGGCACATTATCAATAAAACCAGGCAATAAGTGGAGACACGTGAGTTTATGTCCAACAAAACCTGGTTTACAGTATGCTGTGACATGATGACCGCAGCAAATCATGCTGATATTTGGCTCCTTCCTGTCAGTATGGGCTGTTTATGATGGCATGTTGGTGCATAATCACTATTGTCTTTGTCTCTTGCATACTTGGCAACCCTCCTGATTTTCCCGGGAGACTCCCGTTTTTCACCGCCCTCTCCCGGTTTCCTCCCGGGGTCACAATTCTCCTGATTTATGACAATTTTTCGCACTTTTTTTTCCCCTTTCTGCTATTCAACCTGTTTCTGGCACTGTACAGCGTCTATAATACCTACTGTTTCCACCCGGACGACAATAGAGCTTCACCTAATGTTGTTTCCCGGAGGAAGAGAGCAGTCTATGCTCGCAACACAGTGCAGTTTGAGCTCATGTTTGAGCTGCGCTTGCCGCTGCGCACATCACAGCGTGTAGCGCCCGTAGCTGGGCTTTGCTGGATGCAGCGAAAAGCCGTCGTGGCGTGGCGCAAGCCACTGGAAATAACGGGTTTCAGAGCAAAGTGGTACCGTTGTTGCGTTATGTCTGAAAGGGCCTTCGGTGAGTGAGAGACAGAGAGAGAAACTGTGAGTACAATCTTTATGAAATACTCAAGTAGGGGCAAAAAAATTAATAAAAACGAATATTAGTTTATACTAGATATTCACACACCAAGTTTACACCAGATGGGTGAATTATTCAGTTTTCTTTCCTGTGTTTAACTGTTTAACATAAAAATGCTGTTGCAGTGTTCTTATTATTTTTTTATTTTCGTTCTTTTAAAGTTCTCCAGAATGCAGGAAACAAAGTCAACGAAACACAAATTTTCATGGTTGGCAAAGTATGTCTCAACATGTGGAGGAGCTCTGGGATCAAACTCCCAACGTTGTGATCAATGGTCGACCCACTCTACTCTCTACCAGAGCTCTTTTTCTGCATCATTCCAGCATTACTCCTCTAAATGAACCTTGTGTCTTCCCTTTGTTCTCATATTATCCAGTGCATGCTTGGTTCTTAACGTCCGGGGCCCTTAACAGTTATTGTGTTGGAATTGTGGGTTGACAAATAGGTCACATGCGTCACTGAGGACACGTAATGAGAAACTGGTGATTTGATTGTCCTGCAGAGGCCTTCACTCCAACAGGCTGAACCCAACGGATATGTGGGATGAACTGGAACAAGATGTTCTTAGTTCAGATCTGCAGACTGTAGACTCCAAAGAGTACAGCACCATGTTCACTTCAGGCCTCAGTGTACCAAATAAAGTAATATGTGTGTGTGTGTGTGTGTGTATATGTGTGTGTGTGTGTGTGTGTGTGTGTGTGTACTGGAACAATAACTCACCAGTTCTTTGAGCTCTCTCTGTCGGTCGCAGAGCTGCTCGTACATGCGGAGGCCCACCTGGGTGCTCTCCAGGGTGGAGATGATCTGCAGCTGGGTGTCTTTGTTCTCAATGATGTTGTACTCCAGCATCAGACAAAGGATCTGGACACACATGGAAACAAATACACACCGTCAAGGGGCATTCCACTGATTGTATACTGTATGTGGCGATCAGTTTACTCATTATGAGGAGTACTACTGTACTTAAGCCTGTGAAAACATTTGTAAAATGTCTTCTCTTGAGGAGCTTTGTCAAGTCTGACAAAATAACCCTGATGATGTCAGTGATTTCATCAGGTGCGTCTTGGCTTCGAGCTTGAAGACTACAAATTTATAACAGGAAGCCTGTGTTACAAAAGGTGTTAACCAGGCCGTATGCAGCATTTTTGGAACTTGACCCATACTAAGGACAAGTATTATGGCCACTGCTGCTTTGATTTTGACCAATTTTTAAAAATCTTTTTCCCCTCGCAATACTAAATCCCCTTCAATTCGGTCAATTTAACCTCACTTTAATCAGCTGTGTTTACGGGGAGATAGCAGGTCAACAGTAGATGTCACGTAGAAGTGCCAGAAGTAAACATAGAACCCATTTTCATTCACATATCTGGAGGTCAGAGTTCAGGGGACCCCTTTGAAAATGGCCATGCCAGTTTTTCCTTGCCAAAATTGAACTTTGTAGTGTTATTTATGTTAACTTGACATGGTTGGTACCAATGGATTCTTTAGGTTTTCTAGTTTCATATGATACCAGTCATTTCACTCTAAACCTGAAACTAAGCCGCTACAACCTGAAACAGGTAAAGTCTGCCATGGAGGAGGTTCAATTTACTCTTATGTCTTGTACCTTACAACACACACACGCATCTGTCACTCATGCACACTTACACTATATGGACATCCACACCCAACATCTTAACAGTCCTTATTTGGCACGTTAATTTACTTCATTTGATTCAATAACTTATCTTTTGTTAAAACGTAATCATAGTGTGTCCCCTGCTTGTTGTGGCCTAAGAGCCGGGTCATAACACTTAACATAAAACAAGAACAAATGGCACAATAAACTAAACTAGGGCTGCAGAACTTATCGAATATGAATCGCGATCACAATTTTGGTTTCCCACATTTAAATGAACATGCGATATTGACGTTTAAAATCTGCGTTCTGCTCATAGAAAACTCTGCTGCAGATCAAATCAAGCACTTCTTAAACAAACAGCCAGCCAGCCGCTGATCCAGATGTTCTGGCTTCACTTTTGGGTATAGATATCATCTATAAAACCAATGTGTATAAGGTTGAATTAAGAGCATACAATTGTTTATCTAGCTCTTAATGTTGCGAATTTTGCTCTTGAAGTGCACCAGATTGATGCATTTAACTTTGGGTTAACAAGAGGGTGTTTTTTCCAATGTTGTGCAGCCCTAATTTGTACATCAGTAGGAGTGTAGCATAGCATGGAAAATAAAGCAGTGCTCTGTTTATTTCAATGTGAAAGTGCAGTAAATATATGTTGTTGCTAAAATCAGTGAATAATTGTGATCTCAATATTGATCAAAATAATCGGGATTATCATTTTGGCCATAATTGTGCAGCCCTAAACTAAACTACCTACCGCACCAAGAGACATGAGAAGTTATTAAGATTAAAAGAGAATGTTCACTGACAAAAGAATGAATGGAAACAGAAACATGGACTTACATAGACGAGGAGGAAAAACACAATTTAAACTATTAAACTATTATACAAAAAGATGAAGAGGTCTGAACACTTTCTGGATGCACCGTACCTCCACCATGGTCTGGTTTCCACGCAGGGCCAGCAGCATGCAGGGACCCAGCTTGTTTTCAGCCAGCGAGAGCAGGAACTTCTTGGTCTTATAGCAGGAGCCCATCAAGATATGAACCTGGAGGAGATGAAGAAGAGGAGGGTCAGTTGTTAGCAACCACACATTAGTTAGCACACACAGGGTGACTTTGTGTGTGTACCATAAACTCACCATACTGGCAAACAGCTCTCCATCGTCATCGCAGGCCACGCCTCCTGGACTGTAGAGCTGGAACCAGCCATCTTTACCTGAACGCACACTGAGTAGGCAGGAATGGACCTGGAAAAGCACACACATGCATGCACACACAGTTAGTTAGTTAGGTGAAGTTAATTAGCCCAACTTGTTGCATTAGCTAACTGAGGGTTTTCCTTTTATTGTTTAACTTCCTCCACCTTAGTTTAGTGTGTTTATTTTCACCATGGCATTTGTGTGTGCCGAGAATGTGTGCAAAAACACAGTGGATTAGTCTATACAAAATCCCTCCGACAGAATTAACGCAACACACTGACTGTCTCTCTCACTCGCTCTCTTCTTTACCGTCTCCTCCTGCTGGAGATAAAATAACGGAAAGCAGCCGATACCGGAGGTTTGCGGGCCTCTAACAGGTCCGAACGACGGGGAGCACAACTTGTAGCCCAACAGAAAACAAGAGAAAAGTCCCGTTAGAGAAATAAACTATTCTCAGTGCAGCCCGGTGCGGTGTCGGTGCTGGAGCTGAGGGGAGAGCGGCTGGTACTGGTGCATGGTGCACCTCCAAAACGTCCCGAAACTGAATTTCAAACGGCAGACCTCAGCAAAATGTCTATCCGTCCTTCGGTGCTCTGTGGCCGGCGTGCGGCCTTGTGGCTCCTCGGTGCAGCAGCAGCCAGACGGCCGCCTCGCCAGGAGGAGACGGTGAAGAAGAGAGAGCAAGTGAGAGAGAGTCTGTGTGTTGACATAATTCTTGTCTCATTTGTGGTCTGATGAGCAGTAAATTAATATGAACTGAGGCCTGTACTACGAAGCGAGTTCAACATACCCAGGGTACCTTCTCGTAATCTGGCTTCACTAACCCTAACAACCAAGATCCCACTAAGCGGTCCTACGAAGGTGGTTATCAACTCAGTAAGTCAACCCAGGGTTTCTCAGTCTGGCTATGAGCGCGTTCACATGAACGGGGTGGTGTTTGCAGCATCTGACCAATCCCAGATATGGACAAGTCCACAGACTTGCAGACAGACAGGCAGAGCGTCACGATTTTACAAAGGAAGAGCAAACTATATTAGACAAATACGAAAAAGTTAAACACTTAATCAGGCTAACAGTAACACAGTTGAAGCTGCCAAAGACAGCTGGTAAAAGAAAATGTGTGTGAATGTGTGAATGCGTAAATTAACAGACTTATTAATTTAACGGAACACTCAAAAGTCAGATATAATCGTGTAATAGATGAATGGATTACACTTCTTTCAATCCTGTGAACAAAATGTGGCGTCTATGACTATTTAAACCTTCTTTCAGCTGCGTCCCCCTCTCTGGTGGTGTGAAACGGACTCAAAAGCAAGTAAATAAAATAAATATAAAACTATAATTCAAAGCGGTAAACACCCACAGCATAAATCCAGCTGTCCTTCCTGCAATTGTCAGTTTAAACTGTGTTGTTTTTATCCTGGATTATGACTGTAACTTCTTCATATGTGTGTAATATTACCATACGACCACCGCACAGAGCGTAGGTAGGCGGAGTTTTCATACGAGTTGATCTCTTATCTGGAACATAACCTGCTCCAGAGCAGGTTAGCCGTTCAGCATAAGTTCCCATGGAGATCTACCCCGGTAAGAAGTGATCCACCTTCGTAGTACGGAAAACCCAGAGTTAACCCTGAAGTTACCTCGCTAACCGCATATCCTGCTTCGTAGTACAGGCCTCTGGTTTCATCTAAACTGGGTTAAAAACCGATGCAATCTTGTTGCCTTGGCGATGAATTACGTCTGACTATTAACCACGCCCCCATTCTCTTGACCAGAAAACAGGAAGTATAAACTGGCTGGAGGGGGCTGTGAACTCTACACAGCTACAAGGTTGAAACAGTCACCATCCACACTCACCTCCTGCCTCGGGTCCTCCGCAAACCTCTGAATAACATATTTCAGTTCCCTATTTAGACAGAAACAATAAGATGTCATTAGATGTGAGTTTGTTCTCAAACTGGAATATAACTGAATCTGTGAAGAACAGGTTTACGATGTCCGAGTTACTTACTTTGTGAATTTGGCATGTGCAAGGGCCCTGGAGAGAGGGAAGACAAAGAGAGATATGAGATATTACAGCCCATTATATATGTTTGTTGGAAAGAGATTGTAAGCAAAACCTCATGATGGAAAGCATGAATTAAGAGCAGATCTAGTAGGGCTGGGAAGATTCACCCATTCTCCCGATTCAAAACTATCACAATACTTGTGAGTGGTTGTGTGCTGATTCGACATGTATTGCGATTCTGCAAGTATTGCGATTCGATATTGCGATTTATCTCGATTTTAACTTTTTTAACACTAGACCATGGGAAAAAGTTGAATCATACACTTCTAAGGACTTTTACTTTGGAAAATATCTAAATTAATCCAGTAAGAATGTTTGATTTTCAGCATGTATGTAGTCAGAGATGTCCTGAAGTCAAATATATCATCATTGTCAGGCATTATTTATTACATTTTTCCAGCAACCAAAAAAATCAAAGAATAAAGACATTTCCCTCACAAATTAGTGTTATTTTCTTTTTAATTTATAAGGGACATGTAATGTTTTATACTTCTGGTGACTATAATCCAATCAATCTTATGTCCATATATGTGTTTTGTATATACGGTCCGGCTCGACCGCACGTTACCGCGATACGATAACGCTTCCTGTCCGTGACAGAGTTAGCATGCAGCTTTAGCCGTGATGTCTAGCTCTGCTTTTCCTGGTAATGTGTGAAACTCAAAGTGTTTCCATCCTTTACTGGATGTGTAGTGTTTACCACGCTGGATTTAACATGTGAGGGTGCAGGTCGTATCCACGCAGACCATCCGATGTTTTCTACTTTGTCGTTTCGGCTCGCTGCCACTTGTTTTGGTTGACGGATACGGAACGGATATGACATCGCGTTACTCAGACTACAACAATAAAAGCGGTAACTTCCTTCTACCTCTGCTTAGACTCAAATGAAGCAATTATATAAATTATGACAATAAAAAAGACAATTTCAAAATCATGAAAAATAAATTTATGATACATAGGTGAATCGATTTTTTTCCCACCCCTAATGCTTAGCTAGCAGTATAGCTCAGATTTGATATTTACAGTGTATACAAGCCCTTCTAAGTCAGTTTAACATGCTTTGGTTTGAATTCCCCTTTGTGCTACCCTCAGCTTGACATTACGCTGATGACACCATGGTACTTTATATTGGTGGATACAGTCAGCTCAGTTCAGTTTCAGAGGGAGTGTAGAGCTCATTTTCCGCACATGCATGAGCTTGTGAACTTCTAGAGATTGTTTGTTATGTTAGATGACATTAATGATCCCTGTGGGGAATCATAACAATTCAAAAGAAAACAAATAAGCATTTTCCCCAGAATGTTGAACTGTTCCTGTAACACTGTAAAAAGTGATGACATTGTGTGTGTACGTGTGTCTCATGCGCTGATGTGACTCATTATATCCTCAGCTACAGGGTGCTGGGGAGTATTGTTGCTTTTCCTAATGACGCCTGAAGCCATCGACAAGGCAACAGTGGCACAGGTGGGCCACAGGTGAGCCACAGGTGTGTCCCAGTGTTGGAGAAATAACAAGTCGTCTGCCGATCGTCGCTAATGAAGCTTTGGATCAGCCAGCCAATTACAAGAAAGACTCGGGGCTGCTTATAGCCAATTATGGCAGGCTGTCTGGGGAGAGAAAAGCCGTCCCCCTCTGGATCACGACCCCCAGAGGCGTGTCGAGGTACCTCATCCACGTCATAAGCCAGGCCCCAGCAGGACGCTCTTAGAGACATCTATACATCCCCAGAGACAGTGATGTGAGGGTAGAAAATGAGGAAGGAGACAAAGGGGAAGGAAGCGCGAGGGATGACGTGTAGCACTGGGCCTGCACTGATGGTTACAGTATATGATTATGGTTATGGCTGCACTGGTAGGCCTGGAACCAAAAGTGCTTCATTCCGCATTTCTTCGAAACAGCATTTAGACTGTCATGAGACACCAAAACCCTCCACTGAAACATGGTATACTACTGCAAGTGCTGTCACTGCTAGTGCTGCTTTTACACTTTGAATGATAACTGTTGCAATTTCTTCTAATAACAAAGTCAGTGAGTGAGCTCCTCCACATCTCCCTCTACCAAATGAAAGAAATCCTGTGAAATGTCACTCTGATCGTGTTTCCCTTCTGTTTTACCTGCATAACTATGGTGATTGTGTATTGGGTTCTGAGCGCTGACCTAAACTCAGAACTGGGCCTCAAGCTGCTGCTGCTGTCCCTAAGCAGACTGTGGAGACATTGTGTAACGCCATGAAACTATTGCATGCTCACAGGCCAGCTGAGGCCTCGACACAATGAAATCAGAGGTTCTTTAACCAGGAAAGAGAAATAAAGGGGGAATGCTGTTTCACTTTTCTTCTTAAATACTAAACACATTTACTCAAGTACTGTGCTTGAGTACAGTTTTGAGGTGCTTGCACCTGAGTATGTATATTTTATGCTACTATCAATTAGGGGTGGGGAAAAAAATCGATTCACCTACAGTATGTATCGCAATTTATTTTTATTTTTTTTAGATTTTGAAATCAATCTTTTAATGCCAGAATTTATATATTTGCTTCATTTGACTCTTTGCAGAGGTACAAAGGAAGTTAAACTTGAACTTTTATAAGTGAATTGTTCCAGCTCTACTATCTATCTCTCTTCTATCTTATCCACTACATTTCAGAGGGACATTTTATAACATATGATGAGCTTAGAAACATAATTAATAGTACACAATAGTATATATGCATTAAAATGTATCAGTAATCTTTGAGTGTTTTAGGAGAATATTAACTATAAACAGTGATGGAATAATTACATTTACTCAAATACTTGTGTAGTACTTAAGTACAAATTTGAGGAACTACATTTTCTTTACTACATACACTACAATATTGTACTTTTGACTCCACCACATGTATTTGTCAGCTGTAATGACTATTACAATTTACACTGAAAGATTTTTACAAAACATATGATCAGTTTATGAAATGTGATACAATGCTAAAGATTAAACTATCTATCAGTACATAAAGAACGTTAAATTAGCTCCAATACATCCAGCTACAACATTAAATAAAATAATAATATAATAATGATAATAAAAAAACATATAATAATATAACTCCTAAAGACATTCTGCTACTGTGCATACAAATTTGCATTTCGCTTAAAGCTTCAGTAGGAGTAGCAGTATATTTTTGGCAACATTGGACAAAAATTCCATGATAACCTTTCAGCATATTGTAATTCAAGTGTTCTGAGAGATAACTAGACTTCTGCACTTCCTCATGGCTCTGTTTTCAGGATTTAGAAAAAACGTGAGACTTTGACCAATCACAGGTCATTTCAGAGACAGAGACAGAGACAGAGAGAGAGACAGAGAGAGAGAGAGAGAGAGAGAGAGAGAGAGAGAGAGAGAGTTCCTATTGGCTGTTCATTCAACGGAGGCAGCTGTCAATCACTCACAAACTCCGACCAAACGGTCAAACTAGGCAGCGCTGATCAAATATGAATCAATATTCTGTTACTGTAATGCCTATTTCTCTCCTCAAATGTTTTCAGAAACATCTTGTTGTGTACTGTTTAGCTGTAAAATGTTTGTTCCGGCTGGTTGGCAGTGCTTGGTATTTCCTCCTTATCTCAACATGGCTGCTTAAGTATAGGTTCTGAATACTTCTCCCACCATGGACTGTAAATTATTTCTTTATTATCTATATCTATATGTATGTATAAGACTTTGAATCACTGAGTAATGTTTGCAGTCAGGCTCCAACCAACCTCTACTCACTAAAATGATAAGGCAGCTTGAATGTTGCCTGTAGGGCCGTGTATTGGCAAGAATCTGGCGATACGATACGTATCACGATACAGGGGTTACGATTCAATATATTGCGATATATTCCGATTTTTTAAAAATCAAATTTTAGGAAAACTCTCACAGCATAAGGAACACAGTAAAATTTAATTTTTTTTTTTTTTTACTTTTTTCATGCAATCAGAACAGTGGGATCTGCATTTGCATTTATCACAGTCCCTGTAACATCCAGCATCATAGCACTATGTTGAGAGGGCACATCTCGATCGAATCGATACAGTATCACAAAATATAATATCTCAATATTTTTCGATATTTTCTTACACCACTAGTTGCCTGAGGTGGCAAACCAAGTCTACTTGCTCACAGCTTAAATTAAAACTTAATTACTGCAAGCACATGATAATTGTAGAGGAGTGTATCAATATTTTCATCAACAGCTCGCTCTGTCTCAACAGAATTATGGCGGCTTTTTACAAACTTTACTAAGTAAATGAAATGATAATAAATAATTTGAAGCTTTTCTTTAAGTGATGTCAAGTTGCTTGTATGAGATGTTACTAGATAAAGGAATAAAATGCTGAGGTGTGTATGTGTGAATACTCACTCTTTAGGGAAGGGGATGGGCTGCAGCAGGCTGGCAAGAGCAGGTCTCCAGTCATCGTAGTCCGACCTGACAGAGACAGACACAAAGCAAACGGAGATGAAGAGTCAGTGTAACAATGTGAAGAGGAGGGTGTAGCCTGGGGAAGTGAGGCTCGACAACACAAAAAGATAGAGGAGTAGTCAAAACATGAGCCGCGCCGAGATGACGCAGACCTACGGCGTTGATATAACAGAAGCTAAAGCATCACATTACTGTGAGTTAAGTAACACTGACTTTGTTACAAACGCTCGCTTTTTAGCCCATCCTGTTTGCACCTACAACAACACAAAGAGACACACACACACACACACACACACACACACACACACACACACACACACACACACACACACACACACACACACACACACACACACACACACACGCGTAATTGCTGCTCCACTTTCACACTGTGTAATCAGCACCGAGACTCATACATTTATTTACGCTGACCAGTTCGTCAGGCATGCACACACTCACAGAATGTCACCGTTACAAACAGGGACACTTCCTGGGTTGTTGACACGTCATTTTTTTTTTTACAATGAAATTGTCCTTGAGCTTATGTAACTTTAAAGTAGCTTCATCAAGACACAGATGGTTGTACAAAACGCTTTACGAAACCCCAAGTAGTAACAAGAAGTAGTAGATTTCAATATTCTTTTTCAATCTGTTCATGTGTCACAACTGAGTGAGATTGTGTAAGTAAATGACTAGACCAGATTTTTAATTTGTCCCACTGCTCATGCTAAAGGGGACATATCATGCTCATTTTCAGGTTCATACCTGTATTTTGGGTTTCTACTAGAACATTTTTACATGTTTTAATGTCCCAAAAAATCTGCTCTGATTGGCTTGCAAGAATAAAATGCTGCACAGTCCTGATTGGTTAAAGAACGGAGTTACATTATGGTGGGTTCTCGCTCCGTTCAGCAAAAATGGGTGAGTATTGTAATGACTATTGGGCGGAGGAAAATTATAAAATTATCATGATGTGTTCAAATGTAATCTTGTAAAATTCTGTTTTTGGTGAGAAACTTGAATAAAACCAGTTGTTTGAAGGAGATGTTTTCACCGAAATATAAAATAGATATTAGAGAGGGAGTTATGACCTGGTTAACTTCCTAACACTACTGTAGCTCTACATCATTAAAACTACTAATGTCAAGATAAATATTAAATAACAATTATTTAAATAATCATAATAATTTTAATTTAATTCAAATAATCACTATAGATGACAATAACAAAGTACAGTACAGTACTGTGTACAGTACCCTCCCACCCTGGAAAAATAGGGCTCTTGGAACTCTGGAATTTACTGTGTATGTAATGTTTTTTATGTAAAATATATTGAACATTGAATGACATCAGATCTGAAATGTTATTCCTTCGTTTAGCGCAGAGATTTCAAAAGTGGCAGATAAAATTTCTGAGTGGCAGACAAAAATAATACTTGTCTGCCACAGTGGCAGGAAGTGAAAACAGTTAATTTCAGACCCTAACTGAAACTAAGAATCTTTGTGTTTTCGATAGCTTAGAATGCCTTGTTTGCGGTCTTATACAGTCAGAGTCATATGAGAAGACTAATAGAAATGTCACGTTTGAAGGTCCAGAACAGAGATAGGTCCAAAGACTGGATACAGAGGGAAACTGTTTCCCCCATTTCTTCTCTGAACAGTACCTCCAGTTTAAACTGCCATTGATCTTCTTATCTGACTCTGGGAAAACAACTGTTCCATTAATACTCAGCATCACTGGCGGTTTGATCTGTAAACTCACAGCATCTTGAGGATGAGAGCGAAGCAGCCCAGCACTCGGTCAGCCTGCGCCGGCAGCTGGATGGACAGAGTGTTGACGGCCGGGCTAACCAGCAGACAGTCGATGAGGTTGGGTTCGCTGTCGCCGCCCGAAGGCCCGCCCTTCCGCCTGGCGTTGGCCGAGTTGTTGTTTCGCTCCAGCTCCACCAGGATCTCGCTGGAGTTGACGACGGAGGGGGGAGGGGAGAGGGGCAGGGAGGGCGTCGGGGAGGAGATGGGAATGGACGGGGCCGGGTTTGAGGGGGCGGTGGGAGGTGGCTGTGGAGGACTGGGGTTGGCGGAAAGGGGTAGGAGGGTGGCAGGAGGTGTTGGAGGCTCGGGGCGGAGCAGACGGAGTGGCATCGGGGGCTTGCGTTCGTTCTGCTGCTGGCAGCCATTTCGGATCTCCTTCAGGCTGGGGGAGTTATCCCGACTGCAAGGGGGGAGAGAGAGAGAGAGAGAGGAAAATAGAGGGAAAGTGATGGGACCACATGAAAAACTTATACTCAACACAGGGACATTCAGTGTCAAAGTACAGCAGTAATGGAAATATAAGCAAGAGAAGTGTAATAACAGAATGGAGGTGTGACAACCAGGAGAGATGGCTACCAGAGTGATGGTTCCTTTGTGTGCTGGAGTTTTGGAAAAATTGACTAAGAATGATCGTCTCTGGAGGAAAGAAGCTAAGGAGATGACGCTAATGAGTTAAGATAGCCTATGCTTGTACATCTGCAGTCAACAAAAAGCCCCTACGGAACACACTAGAAAGAAACACGACCATTTAAATAGAAACCACAGCAATGAGGTCAATTAGAAAGAAAAACATGACGTGACTTTCTTTTGGTAACGGAAAACAGTTTCATATCTGTGAACTTGTCTCTTTTCTGTAATGTACAGAGCCCCTTAAGGGACACTTTTGCATTGCCTCGCAATATTTTGTGTTCCTTTGCAATAATAAAATAATAAATAGGTATTGTGTAGAATGGTCAACCTTAAACAGCAATGGCTGCTGTGGCAAAGCTTCCTTCTCAAACCAGCTATATCTTTTTGCAGATTTTGCAAATATCTTGGCATTTTAATTGTTGAATCTGCAACGCAACCAGCAACATGTCTCAGTCAGGTAAATGTAGCACTACAATGTTTCCCTCTGAAGTGGAAGAAGGAAGTGCAGTGTTGAATGTGAAGTTGTTTGCATGAGCGGTTCTCAAGAAAGCTGCAAGCAGCAACAACGCAGGCATTCAGCCCATTCAATCATCTCTAGTGTATAGACAACATAAAAACAGCTTTTACTCATGTTTCACTTTGGAGTATTTTGTCAGGAATGAGCATATGTTGTCATTAAGTCATGGAAAGTGCACTCAGGTAGCCATTTTGTATACAAGCAGTGTGAAGCCACAGAGGAGCTGTAGCTCGTTCTAACCTTCCATGCTTCTGACTTTCAGGCCCGACACATCTGAGCTGCTCAAACTGCAGCGGTCAGATAAACAAGATGTCCGGACACGAACAGAAAGGTAAGTGGATAAACGGAGGACAACATCAAGTGAAAGTGGTGAGGCAAGTTTACAACAAAATCCACTGTGTTCTGTGTGTGTGTGTGTGTGTGTGTGTACACTGACCTGTTGATGAACTCCTCATAACAGGAATAAATGGCAGCGAGACACACCGCCACCAGGTTTGGCAGGACACGTGGGTGAGGGCACTGCCCTGTTGGCCCGTGCATGCTGCAACACACAGGGGTGCACGTTAGGGGTGTAAGAAAATATCAATAAACACGAGCATCGCCATATTATGTCGTGCAATACCGTATCAATTCTACAAAACAATGTATTGATTTTTAATCAACCTCTTAAAAATCTCTCTTTCGGAGGTTGTAGCGGGCTCAGTTTTAAAGCTAGAGTAAATATACTAGTATCATATGAAACTACAAAACATAAGGAATCCATGTCATACTAGCTTGTCGCAAAGAATGCAAAATAACGCTCCAAAATTACGCTAAATATATCAAAGAAAAACTGGCATGGCCATTTTCTCAGGGGTCCCTTGACCTCTGACCTCAAGATATGTGAATGTAAATGGGTTCTCTGGGTACCCACGAGTCTCCCCTTTACAGACATGCCCACTTTATGATAATCACATGCAGTTTGGGTGCATGCAGTATAAATGTGTTATACCTATTCTAAAGTGGTGCATTCCTGGTGTGTTCTTTATTCTATGACAGTTTTCCTAAAATTGAATTTTAAAAGTTTATAAAGTTTGGGTAATTGGTCAAATGTATATAAATATGTAAATCCAACCCTTCCACTACTTGATTACATGTCTACATGTAACCCAGCAGGGCATTAAAGTGGAACACCAATTAAATCAATTTAAGAACTCTGATATGTTATTTCCATGGCCTAGGAAAGTTCATTCAATATTTGTAAACGCTCCTCTCTCAAAGCCAGAAACCAGAGAAGTATAAAGTGTGGAGCTGCTCCATAGACAATAGGGGTGGAAGAAAAGAAATCAATTCACCTATGTATTGCGATTTGTTTTAAGATTTTGAAATCTATTTTTTAATGCCAGAATTGATATATTTGCTTCATTTGAGTCTATGTGGAGCTAGAAGGAAGTTACCGCTGAGGTGAAAATGTCTTTATTCTTTGATTTTTGGGTTGCTGGGAAAAAATGTAATAAATAATGCCTGACAATGACTGATATATTTGACTTCAGAACATTTTTACTGTATTAAATTTAGATATTTTCCCAAGTAAAGGTCCCTAGAAAGGCATGATTCAACTTTTTCCCATGGTCTAGTGTTAAAAAAGTGAACAAAAATCGCAATAAATTGCAATATCGAATCTCAATAGATCAAATTGGCACTCAAGTATCTAATCTGGAGATAGGTGAATCGTAACAGATAATAGCCCTAATAGACAATGAATGGGAGACTGATTTTGTGGACCCACAGAATATTTGTTTTCTTTTTCTCTTTATTCTATTGTAGTGTTGTCAGTTGTGAAACAGGAAATGTTCCCATATACTCAGAACATTCCCCTGGAGGCTCTCAGTGTAATCTCAATGGAGCAGCTCCATACTTTATACTTGATGAATTTTTAAACTGGGTTTAGTTTCTCTTTAACAATTTTTGTAGGACCTGTTGACACGGACATGTGCTATTGTGCATGACAGTTTCTCACCTGTGGACGAACTTCTTGACGACCTCCATCCCAGCGTTCAGCTCGTTGAGAGCCAGAATGTACTCCTGAGTGAAGAGACGCAGTCGAGGGCACTTTCCAAAATCCTGCCAAAGAGACAACAAATACATGTTAACCAAACCAAAGCACAAAAGAGAAAAGACAGAACTTGAGGACTACACCCAGAAATGTAAAGGTTTTTTTCTCTGGCATTGGTATGGGGAAAGGAGTTTTTTTTAAATATTACTTCTATATGTTATGCTTCATGGTTAGCGCCTTAACCCCTCAGCCACCAGGGCGCTCCAGGAAATATTTCATAGCTTGGAGAAGTTAGAGGAAGTATACACATGTGACTACGTCCGGTTTTCAAAAAAAGGTGTTAAAAAAGGGAACTGTATATACAAAATACATATATGGAAAGATTGATTGGCTTATATACACCGGAAGTATAAAACATTACATGTCCCTTATAAATTGAAAAGAAAATACCACTAATTTCTGATGGAAATGTTGTTTTCTTTTCTTTTTTTAGATTTTTTTTTGGGCATTTCAAGCTTTTATTGACAGGACAGTGGACAGTGGACAGTGGACAGTCTAGAAAGGGGGGGAGAGAGAGGGAAATGGCCACAGGTCGGATTTGAACCTGAGCCGCCGCGGTTAGGACTCAGCCTTGTTATATGGGCTACTATGGGTAGCTATGGCTCTACCAACTGAGCTATCGGGGCGCCCGGGAAATGTCTTTATTCTTTGATTTTTGTGTTGCTGGAAAAAAAAATAATAAATAATTTCTGACAATGACTGATATATTTGACTTCAGGACATCTCTGACTACATACATGCTGAAAATCAAACATTTTTACTGGATTCATTTAGATATTTTTCAAAGTAAAAGTCCCTGTATGTGTATGATTTAACTTTTTCCCATGGTCTAGTGTTATACAAGTTAACAAAAATCACAATAAATTGCAATATCGAATCGCAATACTTGTAGAATCGCAGTACTTAAAAATCGCAATACATATCTAATCGGCACCCAAGTATCGTGATAGTATCGAATCGGGAGATAGGTGAATCGTCTCAGCCCTACTAAATTCTATTGAGCAAATACTGACAGTCTGGGAAAAAAAACACAGTAAAACTTTGTCAAAGAGGAGGGGGGGCTGATTATGGGCCGATCTGGCCCTGTCTGATGAACATCACAACATCCAGTTTTTATTTTTATTTTTTTTATACTTAGGATTTTCCGGTTTTAGATGAGACTTATCAGACCTACTGGAGGCATTTCTTCTTCTACTAGACTGAGGAAATGTAGTAAATTACACATTAATGACCAAAAACAAGAAATTGCATGCAATAAACAGGCATCAAAGGAGAAGTCAGGCGGTGTGGAACCAGTACTAAATGGGAACTGATTCCTAACTCTCCTCCCTGCCTCTGTGCAGCTCCTGAACAGAGCAGTTCTCACCATGTTATGCTTGAGGATTCTCTGGACCACAGGAGTGAACACTTCAATCACGACCATCGACCGCGGCCGCTCCCGACAATGCTGCAACAGACGGCGATGACCATCAACAGGAAGCACTTTTAAATGTTTAAAACTATTATATCTTTACTACAGAAACTACATGTTCAGTGTTGTTCCATTTATGACACGTGATCTCACCTTACAGAAGAACTCACACAGGTCAGGTGGTGGGTGGTTGTTTTCCAGAAGAGGAGCAATGGCCTTACACACACATACAAGACAGACAAATGAATATTTCCATATCCTATCTCTTATTTATCCTGGCTGAGAGCCAACAGTATAGATCTGGGCTGTCAGGCGCAGGACTATTGTAAAATAAAGCCCATGGAGACCATGCAAATATCAAAACCTCTCTCAATCTGCCCAGATACCGCCATGTGGGCATGGACAGCAACAATCAAAACAAGTATGTCCTCAATAAATGCATGAAGAGAATCTATATCTTCAGTTTAAGATCGAAACCAACAGGAGGCCGGACTGAAGCGTGTTAATTATTAACTTTGGCCTGACATCAAATATCAATTTATAGTGGCAACTTCATACTCACCACAATGATGTTCTCATGATCCTGAGTGCTGAGATTAGAGTTCTGTGGGGAAAGAGAAAACAAAAGTTTTAAGGAAAACTGAATGGATTGCGGTGTGTAATACTGTAATCAAATGTCCACATGGCAACGTAAAAAAGGGGAATTTTTATATGGTGTTATTTTTTTTAAAGATTTGGGTTTAGAGTCAAGATTGGGATTAGTGTCATGTTTAGGTAAGAGTTAGGGTTACAGTCAGTTGTGGTTGACAGGCAGGTTCCTGCTTTATACTACTTTGCATTGTGTACTAGTGCTACGTCAAGAGTATCCAAACACCTTCCCTGGAATACTATACTACTATATAGTACAACGGTCTGCTATAAAGAACGCCATGATTGACCAATCAGAATCGAGTATTCGCTCAATCAGAGTCGACCGCCGCTATTATATCGCAGCTTTGATTGGAGTTATTATTTATTTCACTATATAGAGTTTCTGTTTCAAAATGCCCTTATTCAAAAGGTATAATCAAAATAGCAAAGAAAATTAAGAAAAAAAAAGACAATAAGGATTAGGCTTAGATTAGAGTAATAAAGAGGAAATGGTAAGGGCTAGTGGAAGGTCCTCACAGGTAATATGCTGTATGCATGAATTTGCATATGTGTGTGTGTGTGTTGCTACCTCAGCCAGCAGGGTGGAGATGATGTGCAGAGGAGACTGGTGGATGGACTCATCCTGCAGTGGTGAGGTCAGAGCCATGTCCACCAGCGCTCTGATCTCCTTCAGCACCACGTCCCAGCGACTCGGGTTGTTCAGGACCTTACGGTACTTGTAGATCTTTTTCTGTAGGAAACAAAATGCAATGCCCCAAGTCAAGGCAGGATATTTCACGGAGGCCAGGAGGGCCATGGCCACTGTGCCCCTTCAGTTTGTCCTTCTGCCCCTCAAAAAATGATATGTCCCGCGGCCATAGTGGCCTTGATGCCCTGGCTGATTTCACCATTTTCTCCTCTGTTACTTTCCTCTCGGTTTGTTTTTTAGACCGTGTCTTTTGTTGTGATTCTGAATTCGGGCAACACCGCACTCATAACCAGTGTTGGGTTTGATTTCGAGCCTGACGTGAACCACTAGAAAACCGGGCTATTTATTATGATAGTTTGACACAAATCTTGCGCCTTGATTCCACCGAGCGCATTTCAGAAGCTCTGCTAAACAATATGCACCTAGACTATTTTTGACGGCGCTGTGGTGCGATGCACAAAATGTCTCCTTTGCTGGTTGAGGGGATGCACCCAAAACGGGTTCCTTCTCCTTCTACCCCCCCCTCTTTCAAGTAGGAGAAGAAATGCAAGCGTTGTCCTCCTGCTAACAGGCACTGTATGTGAAATATAGATACGTATTAATTATGAGGGCGTATATTGTATTATTAACAAGTAAAACGCAGCCACAAGTCTCGGACTTTTACCGGTGTTAACTTTGTCTGTAGGCTACAGAATAACAAAGTAGGAAATAACAACAATAAACACAATTAAAATAGACAAAATACAAAATAGACTTATACTTAGCCTACTTAGGTTATGGTAGAAGCACACATATCAAGGAATAATGATCAAATAAACAAAGTAAAACAGCTTTTTGTTTTTTTATTTAACCAATAGTTATATTATGTATTAAAAATAAAATCATCCTTAACCTTTAAGTTAAATTCATTATTTCCATGGACTTAAAAATCACAGACCAAGTGGCCTTGTACTATCACGGAACTCGGGTGGCCATTTGATACATATTGTGATTTTTAAGTATTGCGATTCTACAAGTATTGCCATTCGATATTACTATTTATTGTGATTTTTGTTAACTTTTTTTTTAAACACTAGACCATGAGAAAAAGTTGAATCATGCACTTCGTGATCACTCCACTGATTCACTTTGTAATATAACTGTTAGAGCTGAGGCGATTCACCTATCTCCTGATTCGATACTATCACGATACTTGGGTGCCGATTCAATATGTATTGAGATTTTTAAGTATTGCGATTCGATATTCCGATTTATTGTGATTTTTGTTAACTGATTTAACACTAGACCATGGGAAAAAGTTGAATCATACACTTCTAGGGACTTTTACTTTGGAAAATATCTAAATTAATCCAGTAAGAATGTTTGATTTTCAGCATGTATGACTTGTGACTGTAAGACTTCCCTCACAAATTAGTGGTATTTTCTTTTTAATTTATAAGGGACATGTAATGTTTCATACTTCTGGTGAATATAATCTAATCTTATTTCCATATATGTATTTTGTATATACAGTTCCCTTTGTTAACACCTCCTGCAATGTGTGAACCCCAAAGTGTTTCCATACTTTACTGGATGTGTAGTGTTTACCACGCTGGATTTAACATGTGAGGGTGCAGGTCGTATCCATGCTGACCTTCCGCCGAGTTCTACTTTCTCGTTTTGGCTCGCTGCGGTTTGTTTTGGTTGACGGATACGGAACGGCTATGACGTCACGTTACTCAGACTACAATAATAAAAGCTGTTACTTCATTCTACCTCCACATAGACTCAAATGAAGCAAATATATCAATCCTGGCAAAAAAATCAATTGCAAAATTGCAAAATTGCAAAATAAAAAACATTGTGATAGACTATGAGAAGATCTGTAATACCATATACCAGATCTGATGAAACAAATCAATTAATAGTTAAAGACAAACAGTAACCTTACCTTCCACTGCAAAGAGTGAAACCACTGGTCCCTTAAGTAGCTGTTTGCAGCCTGTGGCAACACACACACACACACACATGCAGAGAGACATAAACGATTTGTTAAGTGATCTCAGGGAATAGAGAGCAAAACCACAGACAAGCATTTCCTGTCATTTCTCGTAGCCACTATAGTCAACTATATCCTGAAAGAGGCCAAACCGATTTTTGCATCTTTGTTGTTTCACAACGGCATTAGTTTGTTCATTTTCCACAGTCTGTTGTCTGAATACAGGCCGAACTGAACCGAACTGAGGCCCTGTTCAGACCTGGTATTAACATGCGTCCTCAGTGATCCGATCACAAGTGGACAGCTCTAAGTACAGGTGTGAATGCACTCAAGACGCATTGAGGACACATTGAGATCCGATCACTCAGACCACATTCAGAGGTGATCCGGGCCACATACGGACACGTTCTTTTAGCAGTGTGTAGTGAATGAGTCCTGGGCCACATTAAGGACTGCCAACTTAACTGACGTCCCGCTGGGATCCGTGGGGTCTCACTGAGCTCCTCATGTGAATAGACAGACAGACGTGAGTGCTCGTCTGCCTGTCTGGAAATAGCTTCTGTGCTCTACTGTATTCTGTCAGTACAACTGTATTTTATTCAAATATTTCCTATCTATAGGCTACATATCTACATACTATCAGACTACACACGCAAAGTGCTTTATTATCATACTGATGTTGATGTGTCGGTGTATTTGTTCGGTGCTTTGCACGGAGCTGACACCCGTCCCCAGGGACCGCCGATACAATTACCTTTTATTTGGTTCTTAATAACCTGTTAATAAAATGCAGCCAAATTGACAAATATGTAGGATATTACTACCGACATTCCTGTAATATTACGTCACAACATCTGCTGTTTCAGCCGTGTGTTTACTATGTGTTTATTTGCATATAGAGTGGGGAAGTGAGATCCGATCACTTGTGGACACTGGAGACGCATGTGGAGACGCATTGTAATGCCAGGTGTGAACAGACGTACTTGAAAGCAAAAAAACAGGATGCGGTCATTCTTCTATCTGTTGGTAAATGTGAAATCCAAACAATGGCGAGTGACTTTTTGAATTGTTCCAAGTGATGCAGCAATTGAGATGGGAATCCATGATGATGACCTGGCCTACATTCATCAGTCTTATACCCAAAGGGAACAACAACAATGAGCCAAGTAGAACAGAAATCATATTCCCTCAGCGATTAAATCATATTTAGCATTTTTATTGCCACCACGTCACACGCCGTGCAACTATATAGTTTGTGCAGATGAACAATTAGTTGCCGTAGCCACTCTGTGTGGGATTTTCAAGTTGACTTACTATCCTCAGTTTTCCATGACATTTCAATATTTTTCTAATTTTCCATGTTCTTTCAATGGAAAACTACACCAGGTTTTCCAGTTTTCCACTGCTGCAGAAACCCTGACTGATCTTGGCTTGTTTATAGGAACCAGCTGAGCTTTTCCTTCAAAGCACAAACCAAATCTGTCTGGCAGTGGTCCAAACAGCTGACAGCATGCATATGCAAACACAACTGATGAAGTGGGTATACACTGTTGACCCCCACCACCAATAATGGGTTGGATTGTGTATCAGAGGTAATTGGGCTAATAGGTAACAGTACCAAATGTGCTCACTGAATGGCTCTGGTTAATGTGGAGAATGTGAAGTCTCATAGTTCAGCGGCTACATGTTGTAAGGAGAAACTAGACAGTTTTTGATGATATACACATCTGGTTGGATACCAAAATTGATTGAACAGAAATGGCCATAAAGGAACATACGATTCAAATCAGGAAATATTTGAAAGTTGAAAGAATAAGTAAGCAACACCAACGAATATTGGTACTTGACATTTTTCGACATGCAGCATAATTCAGCTGATACCAAAAAAGTATTTATGTTTCCTACCCATCCCTGTTGAAAAATCAAACTGCACCACATGTATCATTTTAGTGTTGGACCAAACTGATTGAACTGATTTGATTGGAGCAATGAACTTTCCAACACTTGTCAACATCTTGTTTTGTAGCCATTGCTATTGCAAACAAAATAAGCTCTGACTGTATGGACACAACTGTTATAGGTGCCTATCTAGTCTAGAAAAAATAATGTTAAGGTAGTTTGCAGTTCTAACTCATACAGGCTCCGCCCTGCTACTCTATGGGTACTTTTCTCCCCCAATCACACGAACGCGTTCGCCCATTGAGATTTGCATAAACGTAGCCGGTCAATCGGGACATGCCTACCGAATACGTGTGTTACCACAGTATATGAGGCGGCGTCCAATGCTGCTTGGTATCCATTTCTCTTAAGCGATCGGCAACTACCCACTGACTGCTACATCCCCACGGATGGTGTCGCCACTACAAGAACCTCGCCGGGACAGATCTTGACGACGTCTGCTTCGAGTGCCTCGACGCAGGCCGGAGAGAGCGGTGTTCAGCAGCCACCAGCCCTGCCCGGGCCCGGCCTGCCGAGCGCTGCCCCCAAACAGTGGCGGGTTCACTTTGAAGAGACACGGAAGCCCACCGCCAATATCTTTCAATGGGTCTTTTCCGCCAGTGACGACCGCTACGGCAGCATGTGATGGACTACAGCTCCCGTTCCCACCCAGGTAAATGAGCCGTCTTCGCCAACCTAGGCCACTGAAAAGGGCGTGAGATACCAGGGAGCAACCTTACTGTGGTAACGCACGTATTCAGTAGGCAGCTCTTGATTGGCCGGTTACGTTTACACAGATCTCAGTGGACGAACGCGTGCGTGTGATTGGAGGAGAGTACACATAGAGCCCAGTAGAGGGCTCCGCCTGTGCTAATAGAACTAGGGTTACAATATCGTACCTTTGTTTTGTTTTATTGTCACTAATTTATTTAGTGACAACAGTTTAGTACCTTCGTTACTCCAACCTGTATTAACAGCTGACTGCATGCGTCCCAGGATTTGGGAGTGAAATGAACAGTAAAATGATCTGGTAGATTTATGAGGTATGTAGCCACTGGCTTATTTTTAAAATGACAGCAGACATTTGCATTACCTGCAGCAGGACGGTGCCACCAGGGAAGCTGAGCTGGACACAGTACTTTGGAGCATTGTCCCATGAGAGGAGCTGCAGGTCCTCTATGGAGCTGTAGGACAATGACGTCTCCATGTAGCCAGTGGGCTGGAGAGGAGAAAGAAAGCGAGAGGATATTAGTCTGCCACTGACTAACATTTACAGTACATACTGCATGTTTAAACAGAGCCGGGGGAGAAAAAGGCATTTATTTTTACTGGCAGTCAGCTGGAAAGACAAAAAGAAACATATCCAGGGCTAACCTGCCCTGGGTAAACACAAGGCCAAACAAAACCTCCAAATACAGCAGAATGGCAAACGCTGTTATAGAGTACACAGAGTAATCTTTATCAGCTGTGGTGACATTTGATGTAGTTCCAACTGAATAGTCATTGAATGCTGAAACAAAGTGGAAAATCAATTTAGCAAAAGCCATTAATCACGCAAATACACAAACATCACGTAGAAAGACTTTGTTCATGTAGCTTTGAGTCAACACACACACACACACAAACACATAAAAACCCAGTATGGTGTGATGGCAGAGCTCTGATCTCAGTCTCATCGTTGTGGAAGCTGGAAGCAGATACAACAGAGTAACAGGCCTCAACCTGTGTGCTAGTCTCAAAATGATTACAGAAACGCTGACAAATGACCACAAGTTTCCGGACTCAGGAACAGAAGAGTCTTTAGAGAGAAGGAAGGCTGCAGAAAAAAAATCCAAACAGATGAAAATAACGAGGCAGAGTGGAAACCACAAGGAAACCGAGCTTGTATATCTTAAAACCCTCAGGAGAAGTTTGAAGAAAAATGTTTAATGCCACAATGCTCTATAAAAAGAGTTGTGTCCGTCAGCGATGAAGAAATGGCAGTAAATGAATCACTGATTTCCCAGACATTAGCGTCACTGAATGACTTAGTACCAATTATTGTTGATGAGAGACTAACTGTATACGGGCCCAGCAGACGTCATCAGCAGTGGCTTTTGTTGCACCCTAATTAGGCAGCAATGCATTTTGGCATTTATCAGCATTTTTTTTTCATTTACTTTTTTTCTGGGGGGATTTTCATTTGGAAAGCTCAAGAGTATGCTGAGCACGCTGAGCAAAAGTTTTTGTAAACAGACAGACAATCTGACTATAGCTGTGTTTCCATTCTATTGTCCAGTGAATTTTAAGTGAACTTTTGAAATGTTGCAAAAAAAAAGAAAAGTCAATTAGGCGTGTTTCCGTCAACTGGGTAGGTAAGATTGTCCAAAGGTGTGCCCATTTGTACGAGTCATTGTGTCAGGACTACAAAGTTGCGCAGAAGACACAGAGTTCTTGAAGAGAGTTCTTGGGCCAGTGTTTGGCCTTTGTGTTGCTATCTCTCTGCCACAACTCAGATTTGTCTATCTAAATCTTATCTAAAGTAAAGGACTGTCTTCCTTGTATGATTTCAAATCAGATTTCTGGATGTTTATCTAAGTGGACAATGATGATAGCATTATCTGCTGATTCCAGCAGTGTGTATATCAGCTGTGTGTGTTCTGTTACCTCCTGTCATACTTTCTGTCATACACCTTGATATTATTACATGACAGTTTAAAACATGACATGACATCTGTCATGTTTTGCAGGTCATCTGAGTGACCTGATGCTCGGCCCTAAAGCTCCTGTGTGATGAGGTGTTCCTGGACCCGCCAGGTTCTCCTCACAGACTGAGAAACCACCAGAGCAGAAGCACAACCAGGGGACAGTCTCTGTATCCACATGAAGACCACCAGGATGACCACAGTGATCTGAGAACTCTATTACCAGCTGACACAACTTCACTCTACAAGAAACCCTTTATACTCTGAAGGAGGACATGATCTGGACAGTTTACGTACAAGTTATGGCTTTGCTACTTTTTTGCATTATGTGTACCCAATTTATAAATGTTATTGTCTATGAATAATTATTTTCAAGGAAGGTTTTTGTTAACAGTTTGTTGTTAAAAATGGCAACTGAGGCAAATATTTACAGATATTCAAAATGTTAACATTTGACCATTTATTCCCCTGTTGAATTAATGTCAGACTGGAGAAACCTCAAATTGATAATCCTGTAATAATACTGTAAAATAAATAAAATAATTACTGATGATATTACTAATGGTTGTGATGACCTAATCTGAACAAATTGCCTCATTGCAACCTGTTTAGAAAACGTCAGATCTTTAGGAAATATGTTGCCCATAAACATGATGCCAATGTAAATATATCCATCACATCAGAGGTAGAATTATAAGTATACTGATAATAAATGAACGGACAAGGACTGTCAACTGCTTCTTCCTCTCCTTCTGCTTCCAGACAGATAAACAGTCTCTCACGGCTCCGCACAACACAAACACATCTGAGTAGTTACATCGATGCAGCAGCGAATGCCCGCTTCTTTTTCCCTGGTGTCCCTCTGCAGTGGAGGAGTCGAGCAGACAGGTGGTTCTCTTTATTTGCACTCTCATGCAGCCTCCCCCCCCCACTGACGAACAAACATGCTATTCCTTTATTTACACCTCCCTCCGCAGCTGATAGAGCGAGCTGGCTCCTCTGTCTCATCCCCTCCACACACCAAATCCCTGTTGTGAAACTGCACGCATACAGGATTTCATTACAGACGACGTCCATGGCAAATATTGGTTCTGGGCGAGATGTCTCATTTCCTTGGAAGAGTAAACGTCAGCCCCGGTCTCTGTCTGTCTGTCTGTCGGTCTGTCTTTCTGTCTGCTCGTACGCTGCCAAATAGTGTTTTACATCAAGCTTGAGTTGGACGCAAATGCCACACTAACAAGACAAACTGCAAAATAAAGAACAAAATATGAAATTGTGTGCCGAAGGAGGAGATAAATGGTGTTTTTGAATAGGCAGAGGCAGAGCAGAATGGAGACAAACAGAAGGGACTTCAATTTTCTGATAACCAGCCGAGGTTACCATAGATACTACATCCTGCACAAGAGCATGCAGTGATTGCCTGCCTTTCTCTCTCTCTCTTTCTCTCTCTCTCTCTCTCTCTCTCTCTCTACTCGACTCCATTTTCCTGCTTCCAGTCCTCTCTTTTTCTCTTTTTTCTCTCAATCAGTCTCTTTCTGTTCTGCTTTTCATCATGGAGGAGAGTTGGAGGAGGCTACAGCTCCTCTTGTCTCTTCTCCTCACTGCTGTGTTACCATAGAAACAAGGGGATGGAGATGTATGTTATGTTTTTTTGTTTCCAGGGAGAAGCAGACAGGGAGCAAGGAAAAAAAACAAAGAAAAAAGAAAGACAGCATAACCTGTGTGCTGTATTATCAAAAATTCAAGTTCAGTTCAATACAGCAATGCTGATCATATCACTACAAGCAACAATGAGGTATTCAGGACACATGAAACAACTCTGTCTCACTGGGTGAAAACCATTTATCTCCTAAATGTTGATTTTTATAGACTTGAGATTTGTTTCAGGGTTTCATCCTTCAGCTGACGAGAAAATGTAAAATTTGTAAAAAAAAAAAAAAAAAAAAGAAAA
>CAKAOH010007010.1:0-14721 GCA_916701665.1 Sebastiscus tertius
TCTCCTCGCCACCATTATCCTACAGGAGAGAGACCTGTGGGGGGCATGCACACACACACACACACACACACACACACACACACCCTGGGAATCTCCTCAGCTGTTCCCTTCTCCTTGTACCCTTCCTCCTCCTCCTCCTCTTCCTCCTGCCCCGGTCCTAAACACCTCTGTCCGCCGGATCTGGTTCCACTCGGCACCGGATCAGGGCCCCTGGCAGCTGACTGCAGGTTTCTGGCCAGGATTAGGGCTCCTAATGGCAGCCACTCTGTGATGATTTACACTGCATTACTGTACACACCAGCGGCTGCCTCCTCCTGCTAATGGTTTATTACACCGGAGCCTCTCTCAGCTTTATTGCTCTTTGCTCTCTCCCTCTTTGAGGCTGAGGTCTAATTAAATAATTTAACTGAATTACCAAACATATGCCCAAACCTGTGTAGGAATTACTCGTGGCACTTGGTTAACCTGTTTTATGGTTTTGCTTTCATTTCTGCTTGGCTGGAGTGTGATGTTTAAGATGCTCTGAGTTCATCCAGGATGGGACAGATGATGGCATCAGATACTGTGAGTATGTGAAAACCATGCATCTCCAAACCATCAGCTTTTCAGGATCTAAGTGGCAATGCATTCTTCAGATGGTTGAATTTTCTCTATCCATAAAGGAGCACTGAATCCTTCAATTTATCAGAAAAAAAATCAAAATCCCCAAATTTTCATCGGACAATGACAAATTGGACGCAACCCCTGCAGTTGCATGGACTGGTTAAAAGCACTTAAAGGTGTGACTTTAATTGTATGTAATGGTGGAAGTAGTGGTTGATACATTTAATTCAAATCAACAGAAATTAAAACTATTAAAAACTAGATTTTTTCTTCAAGATGCTCTTTTCGGTTGTGTCATCCTATTATAGCAAAAAACAAAATCCAACATTTTATTTGTATTTCATTTTTTTATATATATCCTTGTGTTTTTATTTAAGTAGTCTTATTATTTTATTAATATGTATTTTATTTGTAACAAAAAATTGTTGTACCTAAATTGTGAATGTATTAATTTAGATAGATAGATAGATAGATAGATGTACTTTATTGATCCCAAATTGGGAAATGATTGTGTTACAGCAGCAGGTTATCCAAGCAATGCACAGGAACAGTACATAAAATGTACATGTCAACACAAAAGAAATATATCCAAAGAATAAAAAAATATAAACAAATGACTACTAAAACTAGCATATAAAAAAATCTAAATTATAAACATATAATAACCCACTATATACATTAGCAAGTGTGCAATAACATACTATATACATTGTGTGTAATGTGAGACAGAACATTTCAAGCTGTGTAATTTGCTTTTATCATTATGGATGCAATCAGGACAATACAAATAGTTGCGGTTATGTTCTCCAGCTGGGCTGCCTTTGAAAAAAAAATGCAAAACAATTAAAATGTTTCATTTTGAAGCAGGAGGATAAATACTAGAAAGCAGGGAGTTGAAACGTCACAGGCAGGTACTCATGTTGCTGCAGAGCATTCCTCAGTGACAGCAGCTCAGCTCGCCTCTGAAGCTCCAGATATCTGCCCAACATTTGTCTAATCATCCAGGGCTTAACCCTCCTGCTGGCCTGCTATCTGCCCTGTGTTTGTGTCTCAGGCTGTGTGTGCGTGTGTGTGTGTGTGTGTGTGAGAGAGAGAGAGAGAGAGAGAGAGAGAGAGAGATCGAGAGATCCCTTGTCTCCTAACACCAGGGCTTAGTAGTGTTTTGACTTTGTGATCAGGCACCTGGTTGGGCAGCACACAGGGGTCCTCCATCAGCTGGTAAGCCCTCCTCCCACCCTTGGGGAGGGTTTCTGGGGGGAGTGAGATCGATGATGGACACAGCAGCTCTGCCCTGTGTGTGTGTGTGTGTGTGTGTGTGTGTGTGTGTGTGTGTGTGTGGTAGGGTGGTGCTGCTATTACTGGGAGTGGAGGGGAGGCAGCTCTGATGGTGGAGGCTTATAAAAGAGAAGGTCCTGGGTGGTGGTGATGGTGGTGGTGGTGGGGGTACATGCTGTTTAAACAGCCTGGTTTTGATTGACAGGACTGATAGTGAGTGGGTGGGGGGCACTGTGAGGGATGTTTGGTAGTGGGAGGGGTGAGTGAGCAAGTGCTTGAGAAAAGAGAAGAGAAAGGGAGGGTTGTGTTGTTGAATGCAGGTTAGATTGTGTGTGTGTGTGCAGGGAAGGGTGGTGGGGGGGGATGGAAAACTCCTGATGGGGGGGTATTTTTTGGGGGAGCAGGGGTGCACGAGGAAAGTGAGCTTTTAATTACCAGGGCAGAAGCAGATGTAGCAGAATGGTGCCCCCACCTCTAAACACATACACACACACACACACACTGGTTGTTTCTTGGCAGCTGGAAGTCATCAGCTTTGGGGGGTGTGTGCGCATATTTGTTAGGACAGGAGCCTTGAAGCACATTGTTTAAATTTAAAGATGTTCAGCTTCTATTTGCACTTTTTAGCTTGATGATTATTCATTTTCCTCCCCCTTCTTGTTACTGAATAAATCACATCTCTGCTATAATATCCAACTTAATTAATGTCTTTTAATATACACCAGGTTCGCCATCTAAATTGACAGTCTCTATTGTCAATTAATTTGAAATAAAATATTTTTATTATTTCGAGTTTACCCTCATCTCATCTGCAGTCATGATTTATATATGTGATCAGAGGAGAAAGAAACATGCATATATGTAATTTTCATGGTAGCTAAATACCATGTATTATAATGTGGTATTATTTATTGGTGGAAGTGTAAGTGTATATATTTTGTGCATATTTAATATCACTTTAAAAAATGTTATTTTATTCTATTTTAGTGAGCCTTTTAAACATCTGGGTAAATGAAAACGAAACTGGCTCATTTGTAGCTGTTTCCCGTCCCTATCAAATAAACAAAAATAAAAATGTATAAATGTTCCGTGCATATATTAAATGAATTCAAGATGAATAAACTGAAGGCATTGTTACTACTCCACACAGACTTTGTCAGCAATAAAAACATAGAAAATAGAATTTACATTATATTTTGAATTATATTATTTCATAATTATATATATATATATAATATAATTTGTATTAATTTATGTATAAAGATAAAAAATAATATATATATATTGTCATTTTTAAAAAATCTTTTAAGTGTCAGCATATTTAGTATAAATCCAGGTGTAAACTGCAAAAGAACATTTACAATTGACAACAAATACAAATTCACTGTCTAATGTATATATATTTTTTAACAAACTCCTAAATACAAAGACAAAATGCTCCTGTTAATTTATCCAGAGTGTTTCTTTATTTTGGTGTTTTGAAATACAATGTTAGATTTATTTTTTTACCCCCCACCACCCTCATTATTTTCCACTTGTACAAAACTGATCCAAACAAATGTGTGCACAGATGAAAACACGGTGCCAAGTATAAAATGACTTCTCATCAAGAAAACGGTGCAAAACTTAAAAAAAAAGGAAAAAAAAAGAAACACAATGTCCCTGCACATATAAAAATAAATTAATACTTTGTGTGTCCAGTCACTGTCAACCTTTTTTTTTTGTCTGGTCCTAAAGATTCACGCACACAAATTGAGGCTTCATTGGCTTTCCTTCACACCAGCACGGCTAATCACAATCACTTATGTACACCAACGGGCCAATGAGAAAGCTTTATGTACACTTAACGAGGTAGAAACTGTGCCACTGAACACCCCCATGACACACTTCCTCCCCCCTACAAACAGCTATATACAGCCACCCCCCCGCCCCCCCCGATCAGCCAAGTAGCTTCAAGCTTTCAAATCACAACACAGAGTAGAAGTCATTAAATGGGTTTACAGCAAGATTCGACTGTATGAGGGGAGAAACAAACAAACAAACAAAACTTTACACAGTAGTACAAAATGTTAAGTTGCAACACCAGCAGGCTTTTTAAAATATATCATCTTATGCCCATTACATAAACAAACTCCCAATAAATAAAAAGCACAATATAAAGTTGGCTTTGATATTAGAGAATGCAGCAGAATAATATTTCCTGGTTTTATTAAAGAGACCGCAAGTCTTTTTTTGTAATCTGTTGCCGTAGCAACGCAGCTTAATTACCAGTAGCATTGTGAAGAATTGGGCTGAGTGACAGGGACACAGGTAAAAGGAAAACAAATCCCGCCTTCTTTCCCCCCCGCCTTGGCCTCAGGCACTTTTGGGTTTGAACCCTGATTGGCCAGTCCTCACTGTTGTGGGTTTTTAGGTCCTGATAGGCTGGTCCTGCTCGAGAGGTAGGTGCAGCGGGGGGCTCAATCAGGAAGATGAAATGTAATGACTTCCACGTGCTGACAACCAACTGCATAATTTCTCTTTGGGAGTCTGTGCCGTGTGGATTCATGCATCCCTCTGAACATTCAACTTTTACATTTCACTTCCCTGAGTGAGCCCCCTGTATCTGGCCCAGAGAAGAGACAGTCAAAAGCAAGGCTTCTGCGGTGACTGTACGAGGCTTGGCTCCACTGACATTAAGGGATCTACACAAACTGGAGTGAAAGACACTGGGGGAGAGAGGCAGCGACAGCGAGAACATATGGGATATTTTCACAAGCCTCTCGCCCAATATATTCCCCTCGGGATCGCTGCGAGACACATGTCAAACATGCATCTGCTACTGTTAAGTCCTGTGGTGGGGAATTGTAGTTTCTTTTTTCATATACATGTATTTCTGCTAGTTTTTTTTGTAGTTCTGTGTGCGCTAGCTTGTGTGCTGAGTTAAGCTGAGGCCCCTGAGAGAGTGAGACAGCAGAGAGACCAGACCCAGAGGGATGTTTTAGCGTGGAGGATGGAGAAGCAGTGAGAGAAATGTGGAGACGAAGGAAATGATGCAAAAAAAAAAAAGATGACACAGCAACAAGAGATAGAATAAATGTGAAGAAGAAGCAGGATGAAGAACATATTGAGAGAAATTGTAGAAAAAGGCTGACCTGTTAGTCAACTCAGTTGTTGAGAGATCAAACACATCATGTATTTACTGACACTAACACACTAAGTTCAGTGATATCAAATGAAAATCATATCAACAGTGATCAAATAAAACCCTGAAGCAGCACTAAAGCTAAAAAAAACATAAAATTATATGGACATAAATAGTACAAATGAAGACGAAATGTTGTGTTAAGACTGTAACCTGAAAAAAGTTGCAAAATAAACCTGACGAGGTCGCCGTAGTGCATGCTAATGTATTAGCACGGACCGCTGGATAGAATAATCTACCAGGAACGCAGATTTCTCTGCTGCCAATGTTCTCATCACCGAACCACAAAGTTGACCAAAAGGCTGATCTCCCGAAGACTCTGCATATTTATTTAAAAGAAAAAACAACAGCAACCAAAAACATAAAGAGCATCTGCCGTCATGTCTTCTCTTGCCCCGCGACGCCCACGGCCTTCTCGGCTAGCCGCGGCTTCTGTGGCCCCGAGGCGTGTGTGTCAGCGTGTGCGTGCTGCAGCGCCAGGAAGGGGTTGGCGGTGATGGCGCCTTGGCCCTGGCCCTGGGCGCCGGGCAGCAGGTTGTTGATGGGCAGCTGAGCGGAGGAGAGCGGCATGGAGGGGATCTGGGCGGAGGAGGAGAGGGATTGCAGCTGCTGGAGGTCCTGCTGCTGCTGCATCAGTTGGTAGAGCAACACCTGCTGCTGCTCCTGAGAGAGAGAGAGAGAGAGAGAGAGAGAGACAGAGAGAGGGAGGTAGGGGAGAGAGGAGGAAATAAGGAAGAAAATGCAGGAGAAAAATGAAGGATAAAGTGAAAGATTTAGACAAGAAAGGAAACGAGAGTTGGATAAGAAGGAGGACAATGAGGGATGGAAAAGAGCGGAGTAAAGTGGGGTGAGCAGCGGAGGGAATAAGAAAGAAAAAGAGTTAATAAGCTTGGTGATTTAGGCCATTGTCCAAAGGAAAATTGTCGCTCAGTGTCTTTGTGTGTGTTTAACTGTGTGTGATAGTGGTGATGGCAGTGAGTAGTTGCAAGCTTGCCAGTGTGTGTGTGTGTGTGTGTGTGTGTGTGTGTGTGTGTGTCGTACCGCTGTAGGTTGTGAGGACAGCAGCTGCTGGAGCTGATGCTGCTGCAGGAGGAGTCTGTGCTGCTCAGACAGCAGGCCGAGCCGCGCAGCGCTGACGAGACAAAAACACAACTCGCAGTCAGACAAACAACGCCGTCCTCGCGCTATCAGCGCTGAGCACAATACAATTTAATACACGGTTTCAAAACATCAGAGGTTTACACCCAGGAGGCCACCAGAGCAATGACAACTCATGAGCTGGCCACGAAGAACGAGCATTTTATATATGTGTTACTATTTAAATATTAAGGGGAAAAAAAATAAAATTCATATATGAATTCTAGGGTGTCAATAGATTAAAATATTTAATCATGATTAATTGCATGATTGTCCATGGTGAAATCACGATTCAGTGAGTGCGCTGCATGTGATTATCATAAAGTGGGCATGTCTGTAAAGGGGAGACTCGTGGGTACCCATAGAACCCATTTTCATTCACATATCTTGATGTCAGAGGTCAAGGGACCCCTTTGAAAATGGCAATGCCAATTTTTTCTCACCAAAATTTAGCGCAACTTTGGAGTGTTATTTAACCTCCTTGGCGACAAGCTATGACATGGTTGGTACCAATGGATTCCTTGGGTTTTGTAGTTTCCTTATGATACCATATTTTCCATTTAGTTTTAAAATTGAGCCCGCTACAACTTAAAAATTGCAAATTGTGTTAAATTAGTGGTGTTAAAACAATTTGTGTGAAGTTGAACGCCTAAACTTTGACAGCCCTACTGAATTCACATAACCTTCACACAACAAAACATGCAGCAGAACAATATCTTCACAAAATTCAGACTTCAGGGTCACAAAGGAAATGGCGCTACAGGTTGTTGTGATGCTGAACCGACTCACCTGTTCTTACTAGTTGCTGAGCTGCAAGAATCCAACACGCAAGCAAAAGGAAACAAAGAGGAGAGGACGCAGTAAAGTTCACATTCAAACATCACGGCGAAACCAAGAGATGAGGTGGCCAGACATGCATGTTCCCTGACAGTAGGAATGATTGTGGTGTTTTTCAGTACTTTAAGATGTTGTGGTGACAGAGGGGCTGAAATACCCAAAGTCTCAACGTTAGTGGATTAAAGAAATTGAAATGTGTTCCAGTTGCCTGACAGGTAACGGATTTGTTGGGGTGGGTGATATGACACCTCGTGCAATGATTTTAACATCAACTTGATTAAAAAGCAGCCATAAGATGTACCTATTAACGGGCATTGTGACGCCCGTAGCTGCTCCTGTAGTGTGTGCGTGAGGGCTGGCGGTGCCCGCCGGCGTCTGGATCACCCCGTTCAGCGTCCCGACTATCCCCCCCATGCCGAGCGCACTGCCTGCACCCAGAGCGCCCATCAGCCCCGCCACCCCGCCGAGCCTTGCTGGGGCCGCTCCAACGGCGGCGACCCCGTTCAGCTGTGGCTGCGGCGGGCTCTGGGAGACGGAGGGAGGAGTGGAGAGAGAGGAGGTGGAGCCACTGCTGCTGTGACCGCCACATGACGCACCATCCTGAGAGAGAGAGAGAGAGAAACACCATTAATGATGATGTAGTTCATCTAATTTACCATGTAATGAGGTGGAAAATCACAACATTACCTTGTATAACTACACTTTACCATCACTGAACCATAATTAATTCAGTTATTACATTATTGATATGTTACTGCTCCGTCTTGTATTGTAGTGTTTGACTACAGGATCCAAAGGGAGTGTGTTGGGAGTTTGTTCTTACCTGAGCTGCCATAGGTAAAGATGAGTCAGTGACTCCGAGCTGGCCTCCTTTCACATCTGCAACACATATCAATGCAGGTTTAGATTCTCTCCGTGTTAATTTCATCAATTATTCTGCTTTGTTTAGTCTATAAAATGTCAGAAAAATTGTGGAAAATGTCCATCCTAAGTTCTGGAAACCCTCATCAAATGCCTTTTTTGTAGGATGTTCAATTTAATATCATATAAAAAACAGTAAAGCAACACATCTTTACATTCGAGAAGCTCGAGCCAGAAGCCATTTTGCTTCATTAAGTAAGGGATAATGTACAGCGAGCCACTTCGCGTCAGTGCTGCATCGCCCTGTCAGAGTTTATTTCATAACAATGACCCACTAGCTGTACATTATCCCGCTTTTTACACAAAACACAAAAACGGTCCACCAGAGTACGAGATTAGAACTGCATAGCCTTACACATAGCACCGGTCTGCTATAAAGAACAGACCGTAAAGCGCTGACCAATCAGAATAGAGTATTCAACACAGCCGTGTAATAAACAACTGTAATTATTAATGAGTTAGTTAAGTTATAGAATTGAATTCTCTCAATCGACTAATAGATTAATTGAGTAATTGTTTCAGCTCTTGTGTGTGTGTGTGTGTGTGTGTGTGTGTGTGTGTGTGTGTGTGTGCGTGTGTGTACCAGAGGAGGCTGTGGTGGAGGTGAAAGGCACTGATAGCTGAGCGCTGAGAAGCTGCAGTCTCTCTTTCTTCATGGTCAGACTTTTAATCTGCTCCTCCAGCTTCCTGTTCTCCTCCTGCAGCTGGTGGAGGGACTTCAACATGCCCAGCACTGAAAGAGACAAAACTGATTGATTTGATTGATTGATCAGAGTATTTGAGTGTAGCGGAGTGGCAGCACTTTCTGAATTTTTTTTTAATTTACTTCTGTACGGTTCTGTGTTGAGAGGAAATTTACAGTGAAATCTGCAGTAATAAAAGTCATCCTGTCACAGTGTGATGAAGCTGTATTGGAGCGATCTTTTCACAAGCGAGGACACGGATGCTCTGACTTTCTGAAAGGCCAGTCCTTCCTTAAGGCAAAACCACGCAGCTCTGCTAAGCCTCCGCACCACTTCGCTCAAATACCCAGTGACTGATTGGACAGATGCACTCCACGGGGAGGTCGGAGGTCAAGATCGGCTACAGAACAGTGACCCTGGTGGCTGTGCAGACTCAGCGACAAGGACAACTCAGTGAGGAGGAGGATTTGCACACACTGGAACTTAAACCAGATGAAGGACGACCTTTCTAACAACTAGGCTACCTTCCGTTTTTTCATTTTTACTGTGTAGATCCCTGAAAGGATGTTCAGATATGCAGATGACTGACAGTAATCGAAAATAACAGATGAAGTGAGAAAGTGGCTGAAAAGATGAAGCGAGAGAAGGCAAAAGAATGATTTGAAGAGGTGGAAATAATGATTAGCTGCAGGGCTGGGTATCGAACCTCAATACATTATAAGTACTGACAGAAATGTGCGACACGTACCAAAAACTGGCACTGAACGTCTCGTCAGAGTTGTAGGTTTTGAGGACTTTAACTTAGAAAATAGTATTGCTTTGGCGTCGGAGCTGAGAGTCAGGTATCGACACTACGATTGAAATATCTGTGTGAGTGCATTCTTGTACGTCTCCAGGTGTGTTTTAGTGTGTGTGTGTGTGTGTGTGTGTCCTCTCACCGTCTCCCTGCGCTCCCTGCTGCAGCAGGAAGCTCTGCCCTTCGTTCCACTGCCTCTCCAGGAGCTGCTCTATGCTGGTGGCCACCGGGGGCAGCGTCTCCCCGCCGCCTCCCCCCGCCCCTAGCAACCCCAGCCCCGGCCCAGGCAACGACCCCGAGGAGTCATAGCGGATCTGCAGGCCACCAATGGGAGAGCTGAATGAAGGCAGAGAGAGAGGGAGAGCGTGGATAGAAAGGGAGAGATAGAGAGGTCAATGGGGAGATTAACGACCCAACATAAACGTCAGACAAACATAGACACTGCTGGCTATAAAACTACATCAATTTGTTGTTACAGTGGCCTCTAATGAAAAGGGGCCAGGCTTTCTGTCTGTCTGTGTGTGTGAGGCAGAGAGAGAGGGAGAAGGAGGACATGCGAGAGAGGGAGAGACAGACAGAGGGAAGTGGACTGTCTTGATGCGATAAATCTTAGTGTGTGTGCTGAGACAATCTGTTGAGTGTGAAGGAGGGGAAATGAGGGACAGCAGGAGAGAGTAGAAAGGACAGAAAGAGAGGTGCGTAATGTGGGGAAAAGGCATGATTTTTCTACTTTTGAATCACACTGCAAACTTAAATACACTCAGATGTCAATGTCACAGTATTATCCACGTTGGATGCCAAAAAATGTGTCAGCTATATTCATATTAAGACATTAAATCAAGGCATTCAAAATGCCATTAAATGTGCTACTGTCACCATATTCCTCTATCTTCTTTTTAAATGAAATGTCACCCTTTCCCACACACACAAATGATGTGAAATAATACAGCTGCAGTGTAAAAAATAAATAACTAAAATAAGGAAAATTGGAACCAACCTCATCAAGTGAAACTATCCATCCCACAAAGAAGTCGTAACAAACAAAAATGGATTTGCATCATCAATATTCCCATCCTGAGAGATCCATGCAAATACTCCCAAATGAAGGAGATGCAGAAAATCATCAGACTGTCCTTCCATGTGTGATTAAAACCCCAACACAAAAAAAAAAAAAAAAAAACTGGAGTTGAAGGATGGTTACCACCTTCAAAAAACACAAGTTATCGTTGGCTGAGAGAGCGAGAATTGCCTGTAGGGGTGAGAGCGAAAGGGAGAGTGTGCATGTGTGTGTGCGAGGAGTGAGAGGAAGAAGAGAGGAGACGAGGGGCCAGCGGAGGGAAAAGCAGAGAGGGGGATGGGTGAAGGAGGGGTGGGGGGGCAGTGAGGAATGTAAATGGCGAGGGATGGGTGGGGAGGGGGGAGCATCTGTGTGTGTGTGTGTGTGTGTGTGTGTGTGTGCGTGTGCGTGTGTGTGTGTGCTCACCGCGGGGTGGTCTTGGGAGAAGCTCTTATGGAGAAGCCCTGAGCTCCGACGCCGCTGCTGCCGTCTCCCACCTCCTGATCTACACACACACACACACACACAAAAAAAAAATCAATTGTACATCTAAGACCAAGACCGCACTAAGCCAGCTAAAACACTTTATGTGTGAAAACGACGTGCATGCACACCAACGTTTTCAGGTCATTTGTGTTATATAAAGTTCTCTGTCCACACCTGGACAATAGGAAAACGACTAAATCTCTAAAATAAAGTTTTATTTTGGTGGGTCAACAACAAAACGCGCATCACAGCCAACATCTGGTGAGGAATGAGACCAACAGTTATTCTGCTGAGTCTGTTCTATGCCCTCCTGCTCTCTGGGGTAACCTATACTGTGTTTTAACACAACCAAACTCATGGTGTGTGTGTGTATATTGATACACATATGATAATATTGTGTAAATAATCTAGCATTTCCTAAATAATTTTATATATAAAGTTATGCTAACAAACTCTCTCTTCACCTCCCTATGCTCGTATTTTGCATTTAATTTATTTTCCAAAACGGAGAAAAAAATGCACTATAAACAAAGTTAAAGATTAATGTGAATGATAGCATTATTTTTATTTTTTTCAAAATGTTCCATAAATATTGCGATAATATCGTTATTGTGAATTCTTTGGCCACGATAATCGTTTAGTAAAATTCTGATATCAAGACAGCCCTAATGTCAACTATTAAATTAATCGCCAACTATTTGGATAATCGGTTTAAGTTATTTTTTAAGAATAAAAGTCAAATTCTCTGATTCCAGCTTCTTAAATGTGAATATTTTCTGGTTTCTTTACTCCTCTATGACAGTAAACTGAATATCTTTGAGTTGTGGGACAAAACAAGACATTTGATGATGTCATCTTGGGCTTTGGGAAATATTGATCGACATTTTTCACCATTTTCTGACATTTTATAGAACAAAGAACTAATCGATTAATCGAGAAAATAATCAACAGATTAATCGACAATGAAAATAATCGTTAGTTGCAGCCCTTAATTTGATTGTGGCTTATAAATACAATTGCACTTAGACAAAATAAATATAAATGCAGCTTAATGACTGTATTGAGTGATTGGCTATATTGACATTTAAAATGAGTGATCTCCAGAAGAACTGATGGCTCCAGCTGTAGCACATGGTTACATACAGGGCTGGGCAATATATCGATATTGTATTGATATCGTGATATGAGACTAGATATCGTCTTAGATTTTGGATATCATAATATGACATAAGTGTTGTCTTTTCCTGATTTTTAAAGGTTTCATTACAGTAAAGTGATGTCATTTTCTGAACTTACCAGACTGTTCTAGCTGTTCTATTAATTGCCTTTACCCACTTAGTCATTATATCCACAATACTGATGATTTTTTTAATCAAAAATCTGTGTTTTTATTTTGTGTAGCATCAATATTCAACCCTACAATATATCGTCTCAATATTGATATCGAGGTATTTGGTCAAAAATATTGTGATATTTTATTTTCTCTGTATCGCCCAGCTCTAGTTAAATACAATGGATTTTCAAATGCTCTAAATCTGTGATTGGTGTTGACAGTACATTTACACAGCAATAACGCTCCCAAATATGTCTATTTGGATTTCTTTTATTTGAGTTTTATAATGCTTTGATTAGAGGTCTAATTCAGCCCCTAACCAGGCTTACAGTACATCACAGTACAGTACATCATTTTCCAAAAGCTCAGTTGTCCTCGTCCACCCTAAAACGCATTGAGATAGTTTTCAGATTTATTGGTCTGGAGACTGGCGGTGAGAAAAACGCCGGCCAAAACAAAGAGAAAAACCTGCATTTTCAAAATTTATCCGGCGCAGTGTGGATGTATTGTAATACTTGTGGCTCTGCAACCTCTAAAACTTTCTCTCTCTCTCTTCCTTTGTATCTCTTTCACACACGAGCCTTCATTCAAACTGCATGTGCGTTTCTCCCTCTACCTTCTGTGAGAGTCTCTACCTCCTCCCTCTGGGCCCCTGGCCAGACGCTTCTTTTCATTTTCCTCACTGAGAGTAATGAATCACACATGCACACACACGCAAACGCACACTTTTGCATTTACACAATCGCACAAACTCCCCTCTACTTAAGACAGTCAATCCCAGCTTTTACCCCCGCCAGGTCACCACTCTAGTCCCTCGCTCGCCTTCTTTTTCAAGTCCTTTTTCTCTCATAACCCTCTCCGTCCTGGCACCTCCCTCCAGACACTCAAAAGCAAAGAGAAGCGGCTGCCAAAGTAAACAGGCTACATGCATACAAACACACGCACACCTTGCACGTTTGTGCTCACATGACCCTTACTAGTGCACAAACACAACTTCACGCTTGTGTAGCTGCACACACGTGCTGTACACGACTGTGTGCATAACTTTGCGGTGAGGAAAGAAGGGCTGCATGACAATGATTTTCACTATTGATTACAGATTAAATCATTAGTCAATTAATCTATTAGTCAATCATTCCAGTCCGTTTTCAAGCACAAATGCAAAAGGACTATCTGGTTTCAGCTTCTCAAATGTGAGGATTTTGCTGCTTTTTTTCTGTTTTATAAATCACTGTAAATTCAATATCTTTGGCTTTTGGACAAAAGACATTTGACGAAGTCACCGTGGGATCTGTGAAATCACATTAGGCACCATTTTCTGTTATTTTACAGAAGAAACGATTAATCGATTGATCAGAAAAGCAATTGGCAGATTAACTGATAACAGGGCTGGGCGATATGGCCAAAATCTTCTATCCCGATATAGGTCATTTCATATCTCGATAACGACATACATCACGACATAGCATGTTATCTGGTAATTCAATTAATAAATTGTCTGTATGAAATAACCACGTGGTAAAGCCTATTTTTTGGATACTCCTGTGTGAATTAAATACTTTAAAAGTACAGAGTATTTTGCTCATTTAATAAAAGAACTTATGTGCAAAATGAACATAACAGTTTCAAGTGAAAATATATAGAAAAAAAATAATAAATATTTCCAGCTATACACTGAATGTGTTCACATGCATGCACACAAATACAGAGTAATCAGATTTAAGACAATAGTTTGATTTAACGACACTGGTGTGTTCCCATAAGCAGAATTCTATCAATTCAGATTTTCTGAGAAGTTAGTATGTGCTCGTTATTATCAATTTAGACAACATAATTGTGTATTGTGATATCTTGAAATTAGTAAACAATTACATAGAAGCAGACAATCCTCACATCGGAGAAGCCTGAATCAGCAAAGGTGTGACATTTGTGCTTGAGAAATTGCTTATAAATATAAAATATAAAATAATTAATTAGTATGCAAATCTTTCCTTATTAATGCTCAAACAAATCTAAAATGCTACTTTTTATTTAATTAAATATAACATTTATCTAATATAAGATCTAACATTTTTCTAAAAGTGAAAAAGTTGCAACCAAACTTTTTTTTCTTCTTCAGGAATTACACAAAGCTTGCTTGTGTAGACACACAGAACCTGCCTAGTTATCTGTTACACACACACACACACACACACACACACACACACACACACACACACACACACACACACACACACACACACACACACACACACACACACACACACACACACACACACACACACACACACACAGCCCCGTGGCCCCCTGTCATTCAGCCTGATTAGTGAGTTGACCTGCAGGTCAGGGTGGATCTGGCTCTGATGACTGCTGACCGGCAGCAGGAACTACCTACCTTCCTCCTCCTCC
>CAKAOH010007011.1:0-44235 GCA_916701665.1 Sebastiscus tertius
TTTTTTTTTTTTTTTTTTTTTCCTCTTCGTCTGCTATCCATGTCAACAGAGGTAAAACGTGTGTTTTTGACAGGACACCAGCACCTCCATCGCTGCATTTGACGGGATGTGTGGAGTTTTAAAGGCAGGCCACTTTGCATAAAGTTAAGATGTACCTTTGTACTTTTCCTTGTGTGCTTCCGGGAATAGAAGCAAATTCTCACCCAAGATTAAAAAAGTGACAAAAGACAGACCTTTCAAAAGGATTAAAAAAAGCTTTTTTTTTTTTTTTCTTCTTTTCCGAGCAATAAGGTATCTTCTGAAAGCGTTCATTCTTTTTTAGATTACAAAGCCTGATTAGCTGGTTTCGTCTTAAGATGCGGAGCTCAGTCTTTTACATACTGTAGCTAGAAATGAGAGCATTTCAGAGCATTTCCTTTATAGAATAGAAGATTTCTTACTATGGAACAGGTATCTGATATCTGCTTTTCCTGACCTCGAGAGTGATCCCGTTGTCACGTTGCAATTTTTTTTTGCTTAGCATCTTAACTTCTAATCAAAATCCGCTACTGTATTAAGCAGTCAATATTGCACAGCTGTTTATGTTTCACATCAAATGGGAAGGCGGTAATCACTCAGGAATCTGTTGTTTTCCTGAGGGGGAATCCAAAAACCGGAGTGTATACTGTAGGTACAGGGGAAGTAGCGGCACACTTTCATTTCAATGACATTTTCCATTCTTTATACTTTCCCTTTGTTATCTACACTGTTCTCATTGCAGAAACGCTTCATACATTCATCTGTAACAGACAGCTATTTAGAAATACCAAAAAACTCCCTGCATATGGTTTGAAGGCGACGTAAGCCTTAACATTCAAATCAATGCTTCTCCCAGGCTTCCTCGTCTCAATTACTGGTGAAGTCGTCGTTCCCCCTAAGTTGCACTGCAGCTCTTTAAGATGAAACTCCACTTAAATGGAATATGTGGGTGTTTTTTCCTGGCAACAAATATGTGTGTGTGTCTTCTGTGTGCCTTGTGTACAAGTGTACACGCTGGCTTCAAATTGATGCTTTTTGTCTTTCTGGTTTTACTCAAATCTGAAATTTCTTTTTAAAGTCCTGACCGCAGCGCAGTGACCACTTATTTACCTCTGCACAGGAAATACTGACAGTCGAATTTAAAGTTAAAAATCAGCATAAAAGTTCCATTTTCAGATTATATAATTTCATATGATCACTTTCATTATTTTTTAAAGGTTTTATTGATGACATTTTTATGTAGACGATTACTTTTTAAAAAATAAAATACATCCACAGAGCTTTTAGAGAGGTACCGAATAAAAGTATTGCTTTTTCCTAAAATAAAAAATATTTTGATTGTGATTAATCATTTAAAAAAAAATTTGGTGGGTCCAAAATTAAATTTTTTTGTTTATCTTTATGGAAGATATCACACATTTAGTTTCCACTTCTAACAAGGTGTGACATCTAGTGGCTGAATGTTATCAATGTTATCAATAACACCTTTAAATATACATTTTCTGCAAACATTTCAACAAAATAAGGGTTTCAGAAGAAAGATAAAAAGCAATAAATATTATATTATGTACGTTTAAGTCACCTATATTTGCCATAGAGCGCCATATCTATGTTATTGATTTTAATCAAGAATGTTGAAAGCATATTTAATAAAAAATTAAGTATGATGAATTCATGGATTACACATGTTTCTCATAGTTTTCCTAGATATTTTAGAATTTGCTGTCACATAATGGAGTGTTGCAACAATTATCACAAACTTAAAAGTTAATAATTAAAGTGTTGTATGGCCCAATCACAAAGCAATTGCAGACAAAACAGCACATTTTGACACATTGCTCCTGTGTAATGCGTGTTGAGGAGGGTGGAGGAGGAGGAGGGGGGGGGGATGTTGTGTTTTATTTGAGTCCGCGCTGCCGATCTCCTCTTTTCCCCACAGTGGGCGTTCTGTGGTTAGCTCAGGTCCCCGTGGTTGAGTATTGTTTGGGTGCGCTCTTTATCTAATGGGTTTTTGTGGTCTGGGTCAATCAGGCCCTCCGTCTAGTCGGTAATTACTCCAGAGGACTGTGGCCCTCACCATCACGATAATAACAGCCAAATCACATCAGCCATGACTTTCCACTCAGTGCTCCAGATTATGAGGAGAGACAAATAAAAAAAAAAAAAAAAAAAAAATCAACCGGCTCCATTGTGATTGGCTCCAAAGTTATTTCAATCAAGGAACTTGATATCATCACTCACGAGGTTAGAATTGCCTTTTTCAAGTTTGATTTGTGCTTCTCTTACGGACGGTGGCATCAAAGGGCTTCATGCAATAGCTTCTTCTTCAAACTTTTACTGATAATAGAAAGATACTGGGGGAAGGATATACTGTATTTGAGGAAAAGAATGTCCCCACCAGGTAATTGGTGTTCCTTCACTGATTCCCTTACTTTGTTTTATTTATTCAGAGTCGAGAACTAAGTAAATATAGAAAATAGAAAGAATTTGTGCTTGAGAAAAAGTGATATTTTCATTCCTGTGCTGGTGTTTGTCTTTGATTTTGCCCACCTCCTGCAGCCCACCTAGAAACCCTGTCAAGGCAGGGAGAGAAAGCGAGGGAGGCTTAGTAAACACTTTCTGTGTCTGCTGCTGGTGTGTATTTAGTTTAGAGGGCATGCCAAGAGGCTGTTTTTCCATGGGTCGGGCGTCTGTAAACAAGCGGTACAACGGCAGCCCACTCTTCGACAATCGGAGGTGGCACACTCTGAAGTGTGTATGAAATGTGTGAGTGTTTGTCTTTTTGGGTTTCTGTTTTTTTTTTTTTTGGACATGGCATTCCCTCTTATTCTAGCCTATCTGGAGACAGAGAAAGAGAGAGAGTGAGAGAGGGTTTGTGTGTGTTAGAGAGAGGCAACCCCAAATCCGATGGGCCGCCAATGGGTGATGAATTATTCCCTGTCTGAGTCTCAGCATTGGTGTTATCACAGAGCCTGCTACTGCACTGGGATGACAGCGGTGACAGCCCCCAGAAAAGATTTAGCGTTGACAAGTGATACTTCCTCATAATACATCTCCCTGGCCCTCTCCTCTGTCCCCCTGTTCCACAATCTCTCCATGCACACAAGATGAGGTTTTTTATCCCTCAACTTATATTTGTTTAAGTGGGCAAGGTGGTAGTGGCGGTGGGGGGGGGGAGGGTCTTTGCCATCACTTCTGTGGCACAAGTGCACTAGGTACAGTAGATCACCTTGGAAGGAGGCTTGGGCACAAACCCAGACATGCTTGTTTTCAGTTGTAGGGGTACACACTCGCACACATACACACAACCTGCATGCGTATGACTCAGTTTGTCACCATGTTCCATTAGGGGGCTCTCGTGCTTAAGGAATGCCTGTTGTGTTTTTTTTGCATCAACAACAGTACTAAGCCATATTTCCCCACTTGCTTTCCCCTCTTTCTCCCCTCTCTCTTCTTCTTCTTCTTCTTTTTGTCCTTCTCCCTCATCCTCCTCCTCCCCCCGCAGAAAAGGTCACGTATTGCCTACAGTGATGAGGTGCGCAACGAGCTCCTGGGGGATGAAGCCAGCTCCTCGGAGAACCAGGTGAGGTGCTAATCAGGGGCCCCTGAACGACACACCAGTGTGGGTGGCTGACTGGCCCCAAGGGCGAGGAGGTGGGCCCCTCGCAGGGGCCATCGAGAGCCGAAACAAACCGCATTGTCACCAAGTCATGCGGAAGGAACACTGTTTAATGCAAAGCTGCGCTGCCAGTGAGCGGGCTCAGGGCATGGGACCACTGTCTGGCCAAAGCCAGATTGTGACCGACACACACACACGCATGCACACCTAAACACAAACACACAATCCAACACAAATTTAAATCCAAAAACCGGGCCTCCCCACTCCAACCGTCCCACAGCTGTTCTCCTGTCGGGTGTAGACTTAGGCCAATAATAGATCCTCCATCGACGTCCACACGCACACACAGACGTACGTGCACATGCAAAATTGCTAAATGTCGTCCTCCGGTCTTTCTTTAAATTCCAAGGGTGGCGAACCTGCACAATGCAGACACTCAAAATGAATAACAACACAGATTCAACACTATATATATATATATATATATATATATATATATATATATATATAAGAAAAATATTTTGGTGCAGGGCTCCACATAAATGATCTTTTCGCCCCTTAATATTTATTTATTATTATTAAATATCAGCTCTTAATCAAAAATCTTAACTTTGACTTCTTTATGGTTTTGATGTATTATCTCTCAACATATTCACAATAGGTTTATTGTTTATTAAAAGCCCAATGACTGACATTTTTGTTTGAGTATCAGTTCAGCCTGTTGAATTCGAGAGATATAAACAACAGATAAAAACCACATTAGTAAATTTCATTCAATGTCTACAAAAGCTTCATTCACAGCTTGTTGTGAAAGTGGCAACGTAGAAGAAAAACAATTATCTGGAATTGTGATCTTAATTGCCCAAAAATATGCCACATGTTCTTTTAAACTTAAGTTGTTTTGAATAAATGTAGAGCCGCATCAAAACAACGATACATCAACGGATTCAGCAAACAGCGTTTTAACATTTAAGACGCACTTACCTATTGCTCACCTGCACAGCTGCCACTCACACGCAGCCACTCTCAACTATGACCAAACGTCTTTTGACTAATTATATATTACCTTTACAATCGGCTGTCAACTCGCAGGGGTTACTGCGTCTCAAGGCACACAAACACACACACACACACACACACACACACACACACACACACACACACACTTGCATGCAAATAAATACTTTGCATTTGCACACTCAAAAAAAAATAAAAAAGACAAAGAAATGCATATTTGCACATTTAGTACCCCAGTGCTTTATGGGAGTATATTTAGATGATTCACAGCTAAGCAAAGCTAAATAAAGTTGTCTGTTTTCTTTGTTTTTTTTGAACATTTCCCTATTACCATTTCAATGATGACCCATGAACTACACATCTTAGAAACATATGTATCAAGAACCCGAGATGTGTAATTGAAATGCATATTCCTGGCAAATTAGCAAGACACAAAAGTGACTCTGACATTTTCTGCAGAAGTTGGAAGGAGATCTGCTGTCAGAAATGTCACGTTTGAGACACTGAGGAGTTCTATCAAAATCCTGTCAAGAAAAAAAAAAGGGAATCTCATTTCATTTCAAATCTCTTTCATTAAACATTTATCCAAAAATATTTAAAAGTAATATTTATATATAGAGATTTTACACATCTCAAAAAGAAAAATCACTGAAAACAAGAATCCGTATAGAATTAATATTATGGAATGATATTATACATTTTATATTCTAAATTTGGGAAATTGCTGTTTTATTTTTGTAATTGTTAATTGTAATTTTGCATATTAGTTGTAATGTTATTGTTTATTTTTTATTATTCTTGACAATAATTATTACATAATAATTTCATAAAAAATAATAATATTGTTTTATGTCAAATTATTGTATTCCTAAATGAAAAACACTAAAATGTCACATGTCAGGAACATTAAAGGGAGCAGAATGTGACATTTAAATCTATCTACAGCTTCCTTAATTCTCAGTTCACATCAACATAATAATGTAAATTATGAAATGTAAAATAATATTAATTAAATAGAATTAATATAAATAGAATTAAAAAACATTAATTAAATAGAATTAATATTAAAAGGTATAAAATATATTTACTTTAAAACATATTTATCTTTGGGAATTTAGGCCAGAAAAAAAATCCAGGCTATAGTAAGTGACATATTCCTTTCATTTCTTCGTTTTATTTTATTTTCCCAATTTTGTTGTTGCAAAAATGTTACCAGTACTGAAATAACTGAAGTAACCTTAATATGTTTAAAACATATTGAATTGTGAAAAACACAGTAATAATTAGAAATACTAATGTCTGATGTAAAACTTCAGAAATTGTAATTATACACAAGCCTTAGGAAGAGTTCATGCTGGGGGCAAAAGCAAAGTAAATAGATGATATACATTTTCCCTTTTTTCCTCCCAGGTGCCGTATTTACCTCATTTTCATTTAAAAAACTTGTGGAGATAATACTTGTCTTGCTGTGAGTGGAGTACTCGGAACTTCAGAGTTTTTTATCTAACGAGACGGCGGCGATAGGAGAGGGGAAAAGATGGTGGGGGCCGGGGCAAGTCGGTCAATTTAATTCCTGACGATCTGAAAGAGGTCAGGATCATTTCATATAGCCCTGGCTGAGCAGATCATTACCAGTCACAAATCTGTTGGTTACATGGCAAGGATTTATAGCTAAGTAAATAGGGAACCGTCATAAGTTCTGAAAATGGCGTATTGGCCCTGCGATAATGGCTAAAGGACGATTTAATAGAGTTCGGCATTTATTCGTTATCTGTATGCGGACAGAGACTGAATTGGCACTATCACTCGGTTTTTTTAATAATGTGGTAGGCTACCATTGCACATTTTTCCCTTTCTGTTTCCTCTGCATGCAACACACGCACAAATGTTGGTGCGCACACACACAGAGAGACGCCACACACAAAGCAAGCGAATGCACACACGTTTTTTTTTTTTCACACACGAACACTATACGGAATAGTTTCGATTTCAGTCACAGCAGAAGGCTTGGCCACAAGAGATTGTGCTGGTTTGAGCCGGCATGGACCAGATTTTACAGGCTACAAAGGAAGCAGATTACCACTTGTATCGAATTCCGTATTGGATAAAAAAAAAAAAAATCTTTTGTTTGAAAAAAAAAAAAAAAAAAATTGCTGATTATCATAACAGAAAAATTGCAGCAGTGCAATTTTGAATACTGGCTGGCATCACAAAAACACAAGGCAAGGCGCTCATGCAGGAGTAATTATAACATTTACAATATTCTGTATTTACTGCTCTGTATCTCTTGAGCAACGCGAGCATCGTTGGCTTTACCAAAGAATGGATGCCAAAGAAAAATAAAGCAAAACAGGAAGAAACGCGGCTCAACATGCCCCTCGTATAGTTTTAACAAATCCTCCACGAGGACTTGCAATCAGTCAGGCAGCACAAATGAGCTCGAACAAGTTTTGTTTGGTGCCCATTGACTGATGGCTGAGCCGGGGTGAGGGATCGCAGGATCTGCTGGGCTTTTTTCAAGCCCCCAAATAAGCACATCCACAGTGTAGTTTTAAACTTTGGCCTCTTCAATAATGCATTCTTAGTGGGGAGTTGTTGCTCGAGTTAGAAAAAGACAGTTTCCACTCTTAAGTGCGTCTTGTTGCTGCCGACAATTTTCAAGGAAAAAGAAAAAGAAAAACATGCAATTATACTTGTTTACCTCCCACATTACACGTATCGACAATATTTTTACATTTGCAATATTGTAGTGAGTGAGGCGTTGTATTTTTTGATTGGTGGAAAAAAAAAAAACGATGCAAGAGCTATTTTTTGAGATGCTTCTAAAATTACAGGGGTGAGTGCTGTGACAAATGCAAGAACTTGATATTTTTGTTTGTGTTTTTATATAGATTCCTCCTGAATTTATTACCATACGACACATTTCTTCGAGTGTGTTTACTAGTGGTGTAATATAAATAGAGGAGACGAATGTATACAGTATTGTTTTTTTTTTTTTAGGGATTTCAGTATAGTAGGTGCAAATGTTAAATGTAAGTTCTTGGATTTATTCTGGTCATAAGAGCTTCATTTTCTCCTTTTTTTATCACTTGTTTTGAATTACTTGAACAAACTGTTTTTTTTTTTGTCTTAAAGTTATCAATCAAGTTTGTAGTTCAAGATCTAAGAACTTTCACCTTTTACAAAATTATTCCAGGCTCACAAAATTCAAAATAAACAAGTAACAGTGGCCCTGAGCCTCCCTTCAGATCTGCTAATCTTTAATGTTGGCCAAGAATTGTGGATTTAAAAAAAAAAAAAAAAAACACCTCTAAAAGGCTTGCAAATCAGGAAATGTGTCCTTCCCCTTTTTTCTGCCAACCATGTTGCGTTCCCACGATAAGCCCCAGCCTTCTCTACAGCACTCACTTAAGAACAGGCCAGGGAAGCAACCTTTTTTTTTTAATTGTGATTAGGCATAATTAATGGCAAATGGGATTATTTCCCCTCCCTCAAATGTCTGATTCATTATCAGAGATGCAAGGTTTTCCAGGACAGGGAATAGGAATAGCATTTCTTATTTACTTCACTTTAAATTTCCTATTCTCTTTCATCAAAAATGTATAGCTATGCTAAGATTCATTTTTCATGATCTGTGGCTGTCCCAATAATAAGCTTCCACTGTATGTATATGCAGCAGTAGCCTCGCATGGCTTTCTATACATAATCTAAACAGCATGCTCCTTTACTGAAATATTGACAGCATATCAGCATTGATAAACAGCGCTACAAATGGAGTGGCTCAGCATTTCTCCAACTCGGTTCCAAAGGGCACACATTTCTTTTTATCCCCTTCCAGAGGATTCAGCGAAATGACAGATACAGTTTAAAATGTTGAGGAAAAATATTTTGTAGCTGCGCCACTGACTATATTTTACTCATTTCTTCCCTTTTCTCTTGCTATATCGACTTCTGTGATGTGACTTCCTTGATAATGTTAGTTGATATTGCGAGTCGAGCGATCCATTCCCTCTCTTGTTTAATGTGACAGCGCCAGGACTTGATCTTTGTTTGTTCAAAAAAAGTCAGCCCGAGCAGCGTGTTTAGCTCCGTTTAATGTGTTTGTCTTGTGATTTCCAAATGCTAAACATGCAAACAGATAAATCGTCAAGGTTAATTCTGTACCCAGCCACACGACTGATCTTCTTCCTGCCATGTTTCTGCTTCTGTTTTTTTTTTTTTATCTCTCCTTCACTCTCTCCATCTTTTCTCTCTCTTCTCCCTTTTGCTCTCATGATGCAGTTGATAAAGTTACGTGAAGAGGTAAGTGCTTCTCTGCTAAATTCTGCTTTCCCACTGAAATTTCAATTTGCCCCCCCCCCCTCTCCTGTAGAAAATTAAAATCAGCTCATTTTGACAGGTTTTTTTTGAATGCATGTCTGATTGAACAGCTCACAATCCAACCCAAAGATAATGAATTCACCAAAGGCCAGTTCTTCCAGTTACATTAAATATCATAAAGTGAAGATACAATATTATTTCTGATTTGTCTTTTTGAAGACAAATATTGGAGAATGAAGCGAAACTTAAAAAATTATTAAACATTATTGGGCCCAAAACAGTTTGGAACTTGATCAACTTCTTAGTTTCAAGAGGGATTTGCTGCTTATTCCTTAATTTTCGCGAATGGCGCCATATTAGTTGCCTTCTGCCCTTTGTAATAATTTGGATTGAGGTTTATTATTAGTGATATGAAATGTGTTTAAAGCTATGTATGATGTTAGACTGTCGGTGTTGTTTTGCCATTCACCACTGCTTTAACATCACCACCATTGCCAAAGCTTACTGAACTTGTTTCATTGTCCATATTCGTTGACATGCAATGTAAGGTACCATGCACAGTATACAATGTAATGAAACTGCTAAAGTCATTAAAGGAACAGTGTGTAGCATTTAGGGGGACCTATTAGCAGGAATTGGAATATAGTATATGTGTTTTCTTTAGTGTATAATCACCTGAAAATAAGAATTGTTGTGTTTTCGTCAGCTTAGAATGAGCCGTTTTTATCTACATACAGAGCGGGTCCTCTTCACGGAGTCGGCCGCCATGTTTCTACAGTAGCCCAGAACGGACAAACCAACACTGGCTCTAGATAAGGCCATTCGTGTTTTCATGTTTTTGCGTCGGCCACCATAGCTCTCCTACATGCTTGGGACACGGGAGAAGTTTCAGTTGGTTGCAATCTGCAACCACACTGCTAGATGCCGCCAAATCCTACACTCTGCACCTTTAAGTGACAACTTGAGTGTTATTTTGGTGCTCTTCAAAAATGTGCATCAGTTCAAACACACAAAAATGTCAAGAAAACACGTTGAGCTGTCACTGTCAATTTATGAACATGCAACACCTGAAATATAATTTTGGTTTAGCAGATAAAGTTGCCGACAATACACAGCCAGCAGAAACATAGTTAGCTTATCGCTTTGCTGATTAGCTTACCAAATGCTATCGTAAGCTTTTGTGAATTAATTATGAAAAAGTAAAACAAACTATTGTTCAATTGATATAACTTATCATGAACGTTTCCTGTATCCATGCAGTTCCATTAGCAACAGTTTTCTCTCTTTGAGGTGGTAAATGAAAGCCACTGACGTTGGAATAAAATCACGGTTCCTTGAACTTTCATGTCGTTGCAGTATCTGTACTAGCTGTAACTACTGTATAATACAGATGCTCTAATTGAGCTGCTCCACTCATCGTTGGATGCAAATTAACTTTAAATTGAATTCATCTTTCATTTAAAAAAGAAAAAAATTATATATATAATATTGGACTGCCATGACAACCCATCCATTTATCGTGTTTCTTTTAAAACAGAAACTTCTGCTCCAAACATCATTTAGATAAGTGATGTGGCACACATGATAACTCACATCAGTTGTCTAAAAATGCCTGAATATTGATTTTAGTTGTCAGAATAGATAGTTTATTAAGTTAGATGGTGGTATTTCAAAAGCATGTTAACTGTAACGTAGCTTATATGCAGCCTTTTATATTTTAAACTTAACTTAACAGTCGTGTTCTTCGACTGTCCAGCAATATTACCAATATTAGCTCAAATATCATTATGCTTTTAACTATAATGCCACTTTTTAATAACACTGAATTGCCAAGTATATAAGAAATATGTTCTTTACAATGTTATAATGTTTATAATTAGTAGTTGTAAGATATTTTAATTGATCCTCATGAATAGAGCTGGGCAATATGACGATATATATTGTCATAACGATACATAAAATGTCTATTGTATATGTTTTTCAGTATCGTTTCTATCGCGATATAAGCTTTCATTTAAAACTGTTATTTTCATTTTGCACTCAAATTCTTAAAATGAGAAAATACTCCAGTACTTTTCATTTATCAAGTATTTAATTCACACAGGAGTATAAAAAAATAGGCTTTATTTCATATAGACTATTTATTGACTTACCAGAAAACATGCTATACCGAGATATATAATGTTATCGAGATATGAAATTACCTGCATCGTGTTAGAAGATTTTGGCCATATCACCCAGCCCTACTCACAAAGATCATGTTTTAGAGAAGGTGTATTTCTCTCTAATTGGAGCAGATTTAGTTGTTTGCAGTTTCTGTAGGTTACATTATAATGCTTGTCCTTTGAAGCATGACTGAACTTGTATTTGCAGGTGTACTTACAGTATGTTGTTAAATGTGCCTTTGAGTGAGACTGTGTTCAAAAGGGCCTCTGCTGAAGCAGAGTAATTCAATTCCTATCAAAGGCTCACCATTCACACCTATCCATAATTTAGAGCGCCAACCTGGCCCAGATGCCATGTTATCACGCTTTTTTCTTTTATTTAGCTGTACTTTTGTTTCCCCTTCTTCTTCCCACCTTTTTTTTGTGCACGTCCTCCTAGCCTGAGGGTCAGAAGACATCTTGAGTTACCTCACCTGTCTACGCCGTTCGGAATGGCCCGATCTGTGTAATCGGCCTTGATTCTGCGCCCTCTTCGCCATTGCACTTCTCCATCGCAGTCTTTTACCCCTCTGCTCTTCCTGTATTTGAATCAAAGGCTGGCACAGCTTATACACACTTAAGCCTTGCTTTTAAAAAACTATACTTTTTTTTTTTTTTCCTCAGCTGAAAAACATGTTTAAATATTTAGCACCCATATTCACAGCTGTTTGACACTTGTAATTCCTCGTCTTACAAGTCCCAAACAAACGGCACAGAAGATCACACAGTCAGTCTGAATCACAGCTGTCATCATTATTCACTTTGACTCTCCCCCACCCTTATTGAAATAATAAGGAAATCATCTGAACTTTGGAAAATGGTGATAGTAACCGCCTGTGTTTGATATTGAAAAAAGGCAGGAGAGCGAAAAGAAGAGGGGAGAGATTTTCTTTTGAGCTACAGCTGCATTGTTCTGGGGCTCCCTGTTAATAACTTACAACTGAAGAGTGTTTCTTGACGCAAAAAAGCACAACAAAAAAACACCATTTTCGTGGTTCCTAAGAAGATCTTTGTTCAAAATGTAGGTGTCAGATGAAAAGGCATACATGCATAGGCAGAAGTGGCGGTGGCGGGGTGCACCGGTGCACTCAGAGATGCACAATATTTATCATATATTGTATTTAAATCCTTTGCTAGAAGGCTCCATGAGATGATCACATATGTTTTTTTGATGAAATCCTCAGTTTTAAGTTGATTAATGAATCGTAAGCCAGTATTTGAGCTTGAATAGGTGTTAGTGTGCCTCATGGTTATATCAGAACCACGGGGGTCAAGCCTTGATATGTGACGTTGTAGCACAGTAGGGGCTGGCAGCCACTTTGCATTCCCTTCGACAGAAATGCTGACATGGATGTCTGGGATTTTGCTTGCTAACTGCAGAATAAAAACCATAGCCGAACACTTTGGATTCACATTTTTGTGTTTTGTTGTTTGATATTTGGAAACAAAACTGCTCTTCTGGAGAGAAAGAGTCGCCTCATTTTGAGATGAAGTTTGTAGACATAATCTCGATATCGGCCTCAACTGTGACTACGTAGTGTATACTTTTCATTGTTCCTTTTCATTATTTTCCATGGTATCATCCTGCGTCCATGGCTTGGATTGTTTCATTATTAGGGCCATCACAGTGCGCCATTACCGGATTCTTAGTGGCTGAACTCTCACCTTTTCCTTCAGGTTCTGTCACCGTCAAACTCGGGGCGCATTATTCTAATGATCACACACACACACATATATACACACCGCCACTGCCACCACTACCCCCCCCTACCCCTCAGCACCCCCCACTCCCACCTCGCACACCCACCCACACTCACCCTCCCCTCCCCCCGGCCCTAAAAGAAGACAGAACGAGGGAGAGAGAGAGAAATTCAGGAGGAGAAAGCTTTGAAGTGGCTTTCCATCGCAGTGAGTCTGCCGGCCGTCTCCCCGAGACGTGTCACCTTTGCCGAGAGGGAATAGGAAAATCACGTTTCGAATGGTAATGATAACATACTAATCACTTGAGCTCTTTGAAGAACCCGGGGAGTGCGCTACTCTGTCAGTATCCCCGGCTGCCTCATGCTCCCAGGCACACACAGGCACTGCAGCCATGGTCTAGGTGTATAAGCTTAAGCATTGCATGTCAATACGTCCCCTCTGATCCATAGGCTCATTATAGCCCAAGCTTGGTATCCATTTTCTCCCACAAGCACCGTCTCCGCTGGCGCCACTACCACTTCCACACCCGTGCAACCCCTCCCCTACCACACCCTTCACCAAAAAAAAAAAACACACCTTGCATCCCGTCCCGCTCGCCGTCTCCTCGTCGCTTTCCTCCCACCAGCAGCCCATTTTTTACCACCCATCCACCCACCCGTTCTCCTATCCCTCCATCCTCCCCCTGCCCTCCCTTTAACTATTGAAAAGTATCTCTGCAATTTTAAATGACATCTGTCAGCGGCGCGTAGAAAAAGGAAGCGAGGGAAAGAAAAGAGTTCAGAGGGAGTTTTCTCCTCCCTGCTCTTTTCCCATCCCTCTTATTGTCAAACTTTGAAAAGTGTGTCGTCGACTTTTTTTTTTTTTTTTTTTTTTTTTTTTTTTTCTCCACTCCACGTTTTTCATTTCCTCTGAGTGATTAGCTGGTACACATTTTGACAGCCTAACCAAAACGAGAGACTTCACTTCTCCCCCTGTCCCCTTCGCTCATGTGATGGGCATAAACCCTTGTCAGAGAGGCGGATGTCATTCGTCGGGTTGTTTTTTGAATGTCAAATATGTTACATCTGATCAGTTTCTTAACATAGCATATTAGAAAGGCCATCAAAACCAACAACGTTTGAGTAAACATTAAGCCTTCCATGTTTATGCTGTTTATGATCCTCTCTTCTGAATTCAGTTTGGATTTAATGAAAGCTGGGTCGCTACAGTGGACAATATGGGGCTGTATATGTTGTTTGAAGCTATGTTTGCATGTTAGAGAGATGGTTGAAACTTTGCACTGAACAACCATAGATCAATAGACTTTATTGAGATTTCTCTGCTTAATAAAATACATTAAATGATGGTATTGACTATCTTATAAGGAATTGTTGTATAGATAATATACACAAAACTTTAAGGTATATCATTTTTAAATATACCTAAATCTTTGGCTGGAAATTTGTAAAATTTTAACCAATCAGCAAAATAACAGCTTAGTCTATATTTAAAATTAGCTTGAAGCAACTATGATAATGAAATAGAATAATTGCACTGAATAAAACAACTTCAGTATAATATCCAGGCATTATTTGAAACAAAGAATGATCAAACAGATGCTTCCATGATTAACCCCCTTGTGATACAGTACACCAGAATCTTTTAATGAGCGATGTAGTTTATTAGATCTCGGGAATTGTGTTAAAAACATATAAGGTCAGAAACACAGAATCAAACTTAAAGGGTAACTTCGGTATTTTTCAACCTGGACCCTATTTTCCCATGTTTATGTGTTTTAAGTGGCTAATGGGGGCACCAAATTTAGAAAGTGGTCCACGCTGTAGCTGCTAAACAGGCTGCAGTGTAATCATATCGGGCAGTTCCGCACCGTCAATTTACGTCCGCTAAAAGTGCTTGTTTTTGCCACCGAATCACCGGCTTAGATTGTTATTATACTTAGTGTCTGACAACATTATGGAAAAGGACCCTACAGAGAAATATTTTTTTTCTTGTTTGTTGTTTTGTCATGTGACTTGTTGCCGGAAGTCAACGGTGTAAACGTGAGAGAGAGTTGGAGAGAGAGGAGTGTCGGTGTTGTCAGAGTTTGTTTTTGTTTTGTTCGATTTTCAGTGTCATGGCTGAATATATATATAGATGATTTCGACAATGTGGAGGTGACGTGACATTTCACGTTGAGGCTTCAGAACGAGACTTAATAGACATAATAATAATAAATAGACCAGATTAGAGCTGCAATGATTAATTGATTAGTTGTCAACTATTAAATTAATCACCAACTATTTTGATAATCGATTGATATACAGTATTTTGAAGAAAAAAAAGTAAAAATTCTATAATTCCAGCTTCTTAAATGTGAATATTTTCTGGTTTCTTTACTCCTCTATGACAGTAAACTGAATATCTTTGAGCCGTGTACAAAACAAGACATTTGAGGACGTCATCTTAGGCTTTGGGAAACATTTTTCACCATTTTCTGACATTTTATAGACCAAACAACTAAACAACTAATCGAGAAAATAATCAACAGATTAATCAACAATGAAAATATTCGTTAGTTGCAGGCCTAGACCGGATCAAGCGAAAGAAACGGTATATATATTATCAATCTGAGCCTGTCAGTGGCAAAAACAAGCACTTTTAGTGAACGTACATTGACGATGAGGTATTGCCCCGAGCGATTACATTACAGCCCGTTTAGCGGCTGCCATCTGCAGCGTTCTCCCTCAATACTGGACCAATTTCAAAAATTGTTGTCCCCATTAGTCACTTAGACATAAAAAACATGGGAAAATAGGGTCCAGGTTGAAAAATATCAGTTCCCCTTTAATGCAGACATTTGGGAAACACCCTAAAACACTCATGTTTTCCCCATGACAGTTACAGGTCATGGGGAACTGTATCGTCCTTTTAAAAGAAAATCTCACATGACCGTCCAAAACATAAACACACGTTTGTGAAGTGGAGCAGTTTTCCTCAATGGGAAAACTGTGTTAAAAAAAAAAAAAAAGATCTAATATTGGCATTTTTAGGCAGTTTATTACAACCGCAACCAAAGCATCAGTCATAGTTAGGAAGCCTCTTTTGTACAATGAATTAAACAATGTCATGTTGAAAACATTAAAGCGGGTATTTCCAGCCAGAGATTTTCTGCTGTCTTAAAAAATGGCTTCCAGTACTCATTGACAAATTGACTAACTGTAGCTGCTAGTTGAGATGAAATCCAGGGTCCCCTAATGGTGGCAGTGGAAAGAAATATGTTTAAACCGAATGGGAAACCATTTAAGACATTGTCATGTAACCTTAACTAATACTCCTGAAAGCTCTTTGTACAGGTAGCATACATATTCCACTTAATTCAGGACAATAAAGCATGCATTATATTGAACAATACAACTTGTCAATCAACATGCATGTTGTCAATATCAGCTTTTGTGTTATTGTAAAGTAAAGTTTTAAAAAAAAAAAAATGTTTTAAAAGCAAATAGAATATAAAAATCATTAACTGGTGCTTTTTTTCCCATAGAACTGCATGTGTAGTTATTATATCTGTTAATACATGGTGCAGTAATTGGATAGGTAAACACAATGAAATATAAACATAATGGAGCACAAACTGTAAGAGATGGAACTCAAGGCCATCAGTCAACAGGTCAGATATTTTCTCGCCTTGCTTGTCAGACATGAATTGTTCAGCTATAGATAAGAAACCAAAACCACTGGTTCTCTCGGTATCTAAGGAACTGCTATCAATTGATATGTTTACACACGATATTAGAGCCTTAGCTAACACCTTGATACTTGCAAACATCCACTTTGAAAAAAAGAAAACACATTTAATTATTTATGAAACACATCTTTTTTTTCTTGATATGCTCTTCTAGCTCCATGCTTTCAATGGGCAGCCTTGTCAATTGTTGATAGCTGAGAATGAACCAAGGGGGGGGGGGGATGCAGTAACTCACTATGTCATGAGGTACTGTGTTGGTCCACTAATGTGGATAAATAAGAAGCAGGAAGGACATTTTACACCTCTATAATGATGTTGATTTATTTACATTTATGACACTGATGGATTGCTAGTGTTATTATTCAAGAAACCATACACTTTATATGTTGCATTTATTGATGCACCAATACCGGATCGGATATCAGGCCGATACTGACTCAATGGGGCCAATCTATTCAGTTCAATTCTAGGTTTATATACTATATACACTAGAATTTTAATTCGTCTTTAAGTTTTGACCAATTGCATTTAAAAGGTTTACACTTGAACTGTAATTCCAGTTCATTTTGATGATTTTTTTTTACCAAGTTGCTGGTGTACAGTTTATTATTTTAATGCAATTCATCAATTTTGTATTTATTGTGTTTTATAAAATTAGGAAAGCAATGTTTATGACAAGCCTGAGTTGCCTTACACATAAAACACTGATCCCAGTCACTTCCACACAGTGAAGCATACAGCTTATTAATTAAACACTGGTATAGGATCGGTACTCGGTATCGGCCGATACTCAAAGCCCAGGTATCGGTATCGGCATCGCCATCTGGACTGAAAAAGTTGGATTGGTGCATCTCTAGTTGCATTACTTTCTACAGTTGAGGGAGTAAATGTTGATTTTTATCTTACATTACCGCTCCAGTTGGAAGCCCTCACCTGGACAGGATTTTCTTTTAACTGGAAAGCTTCAAATTAAATTGTATTGCATCTTAATTCTGCCTTAACTTTCCTGTGTGTGAGCAACAGAAGGCTGCGCTGTGAAACAATACCAGGAGGCAACAACACCTCAAAGTAGTTGTTGTTTTTATGTCCAAGATGAGGCGGCAGCACCTCTTACATTGTCAGCCTCAACATGCATATGCTTGATATTCCATCAGCATATAACACATTGTCATCCATGAAGGTTATTGCCAACCTGGCTGTATTATGTTGTTGCTGTGGATGCGGTCTGTCTGTTTAGGTGACAGTGTTGATGTGTTTCTTTGAAATGGGTCCCAGCCCTCTCAATCAATTTTTTTCTTTTTTTGTGTGTTTGTTTCTCTGGCTTCATTTCTTTTTTTTTTTCTCTATTTGTTGCAGAGAGCGCATCTGTTGGACAACACAGAGAAGCTGGAAAGGTCATCACGGAGACTGGAGGCCGGCTACCAGATAGCAGTAGAAACTGGTACGTATTCTGTTTTTGGATTGGGTTAGGGAAGGGAAGGAGTGGGGCGGTGTTGGGGAGGGGATTCAAGATAGTGGTGAGGATGAGTGAGCGACAGCAAATTGTCTTGCTCATATGCGAGGTGGGTGGATATGTGTGTTTGTGTGTGTTTGGGGGGGGGGGTCGAAAAAAAACCCCTCTTTCCTTGACGCCTGATGACATTTTCGGGAGCACATCAAAGGCGAGCCAGCGAGGGAGAGAGAGGTGTACAGGCAACAGATCGAGCGCCGCTTCTCCTCGCTCTGCTCCCGAAGAAAATTCGTGCATTGCTACGGCTGTGTGTGTGCATGTGTGCGTGTTGTGCATTTGTGTGTGTGTTGGTTGTTTTTTTTTTTTGTTTTTTTTACACAAACAGACAGGGGGTCTATGAAAATAAACAACGTCAGCGTTCCTCCTGAAGTTCTTAATTCAGGAGTGCAAAAGGAAGAAAAAAAAAAACATAATATCACTTTCTAAATAAACCATCCCCAAAAAAAAAGTCCTTTTTTTCCTCATTATCAAGGATGGTTTTTATCTTAAAATAGGAAAAAAAAAAGCTCATTGGGATCTTAAATAGATTTAACCAGTTAGCATATTTTTCTTCTTCCTGTCTTCCTTCCTGACAGTCACCACATTATTGAGGCACAGTGTATTCCTCAGAGATGTATCAAAGCTCATTCTTGAAGTATCAACCGGCTTTCTGTGGCTTCCGTTGTAGTTTTGAAAAAGTTTGTCAATTTACACTATAATCGCGGGGTGGCTGGCGTGTGCGACATCGACAGATTTAATAATTCAAGTCAAGGAAGGTTCGCACGCAGACCACCGGCTTTTGATGTTCTCTGTAAGTCGCATTCACAAATTCATAAATACAATCTGCATTCTCTGCTTAAAAACGTTGATTCGAATGCCTCAGATGATCCGAGTTTCTTGACTGTGTCAAATTCTGCGACAGCCGACAGATTTTTAATTCCACCCAGTCGTGTCTTTCACTAGAGCGGCTCGTTTTTTTTTTGATGTTTCGCCCTCACAGCTTGGTTGGTGTTAAAGAAGTGGGCCGTGGCTTAACAGTGTTCAGTACCTCCTGGGCCCCGGCGGTTTCTCCCGCCGTAGTCGGCCACACGCCCCTTGACCCCGTACCACCGGTGGCCCTCTCATCCAACCGTGTGTGCGGCTCGCTAAGAACAATGCTCGTTTATCCTGCCTTGGTCCCACACACTTGGCTTGGCCCGCACCAGCTGGGGGTGTGTTTGTGGTTTGGTGGGGAAGCTTCGCCCCGCGTCTTTAATCCATGACCCCTTCCTTTACTCGGCTGTCGATACCAACCCTCCGCTCAGATGCACAACCTGAAATGGCGATGTCTCCGGGTCAAACAGAGAGTACATCTGCACATAGATACACAGGGAATATGCACTCCTCCACCAGACTAATTACTATATATGCCGAGCTCTCAAATTCAACAAACAAACTGGGCACAAACATCAGGTAGCCACATTTATCCACCGGCTTATAAGATTTGACAGGGTTCAGTTTGGCCTTTAATTTAGCGTTGTTCACCCATCTCAAACTATATATTTACTCTTGTGGTCCCGCAGCGGCAAATCACAACATTTTCCAGACATCTTCATGAAATCCGGCACTATTTAGATCACAGTCCCGCCATAGTTCTTAGAGACACAGCACACCAAGGACTGGGATTTGTCTTTTTTGCAAACTGTTTATTTTTATAGTCCAACAAAAGCTCCATTTATTGTAGTTCCTTCACTTCCACGTCAACAAATACAAAAATAATGAAATGAAAGTGCTTTATTCATGCACCTTTTTATGAAAATGGCATTGTTTAGGAATACGCTTTGGGGTTTTAAAACGCAGAGGTGTGGCAACCATAGACGTTCAACACGAATAATTAGAGCGTTAAGTGTTTCTCCAATCAGACACTCTCTAGTCGTATCGCAAATACTTTTCTCGCCACAAACCTCAACTCTCCTCAGACATCTAAGATGCACTTTTTTTTTTTTTTTTAAACGAAGAGCAGTTTTTAGCGTCGTTATTTTGCAGTAATTCAAAGTTGCATTCTCCATCCGCAATGACACAGTAGCCCTTAAGAACCGTAATTGACCAATGGGGGGAAGTGGAACTAAAAGACATTTTATTTCAAAGAGATAGATCCTGAACAAAGAAATGGCGTCGAAACTCAGCTTTGCCCCCTTTTTCTCTTCAGCGTCGACAATATATCTCTTAATGACCAGGAACAAAAAAAGCCAGGATGCTTCTAGGTCACATTTAAGGGAGAAAAGAGAGGACTCTTAGTTCTAAGAAAAGATAAATCTTCACACAGTACCATTTTATCAGATTTCAGCATTTTTTTTTTTCCAACCATTCTCAATGTCTCCAGTGTATTTAGCGAAAACAAAGGCCTGCCAAAAGCAGTGAGAGCCCTCAGAGGGATATAGAGGAGACTCTTTGGACATGCACAGCTATTTACCACACGCACCCTCAAGAACCAGGGTCCTCTGTTTGTCTCATAAATAAAGTATAGAACTTCATTAGTGAAGAGCACTGACTTAAAAGCCCAGGCATTGCAACAAGCAGACATGGGGGCTAGCCCAGTTAAAGAGGGCCCTAAATAAAGAGGGAGGGCATGCAGTTAGCCAATTTACAGACATTTGAGTCAGGGGCATTTGAAATGCCCAAATGTGGAGCCTTGACTGATGTTAAATCAAAGACATGCCAGATTTTTAGTCCTCCCCTCCACAGTTGAAAAGATTTTGAATGATTTATGATTGCTTGTTTAGAAATAGATAGCATGTCAGATAAGACGTCTAAGTTGCAATGATTAGCTGTTCCACCTTTTTGATTATTATTCATTGAAGGGGAGAGAGTTACATAGTGATCGACAGCTCGTACAAGACATGCTCCATCAAACTCCTGGCTGATTTTTCCAGTTATGGTAATAAAAACCCACAGCCTTGTTTACAGGCATCACTCTGATAATTGAATTGCTTTAAGTGACGTTGGCTTTGTTGTGTCAACATAAACAGCCTTTGCTGATGGTGCTATAAATGTCCATTTAGGACATTAGTAGTAAACTTAAAGGTAAACTTTGAACTTGAATTATGGACTCATCGTAGTTTTTTGTGTGCTTGGAGCTTCTGTAGTTTGCATAGACATGACTAGGGCTGCAACTAACAATTATTTTCATTATCAATTAATCTGCAGATTATTTTCTAGATTAATCGATTAATCGTTTGGTAAAAATAGTGAAAAATGTCCCAGTTTCTCTAAGTCCAAGTTGTTTTGTCTGTCCAAAACCCAAAGATATGATATTAAACAGAGAAAAGCGGGAAATCTCCATATTCGAGAGGCTGAAAACAGCTTTTTCTGCCATTTTTGCATGAAAAATGATTGTAACGATTATCAAAATGCACCGATACCGGATCGGATATCGGGCCGATACTGACTCAAATAGCTGGATTGGATATCGGTGACAATGGGGTCGATCTGTTCAATTCAGTTCTACGTTTATATACTATATACATTATATACTGGAATTTTCATTCCTGTTGAAATTTTGACCAATTTATTGCTGCATTAACAAGGTTTCCACTTGAATTATAATTCTTAAGATTTTTTTTACCAAGTTGCTGGTGTACGATTTATTATTTTAATAATAAATAATTCAGTAAATTTATATCTATGTATTTATTTATTACATTTTGTTTTACAAAGTTCGGAAATCATTGTTTAAGTCAAGCCTGATGTTGCCTTACACATAAAAGAATGATCCCAGTCACTTCCACACAGTGAGGCATACAGCTTATTACTTAAACACTGGTATCGGATCGGTACTCGGTATCGGCCGATACCCAAAGCCCAGGTATCGCTATCGGTATCGGGACTGAAAAAATCAGATAGGTGCATCCCTAATCAAAATAGTTGGTTATATATAGTTATTTTTCTGTCTAATAATCGATTAGTCAACTAATCGTTGCAGCTCTAGACACGACTAATGCACGTTTAATGCAATTATAATTTTTTATATTTCATTTGAATATGAAATGTAAAGGCTTTTATAACAATTATTATGAATGAATGCATCTCAGAGGGCAATATTTAAATATTGTATGACTCAATAACTCAACCAGAAAAATGTGGAGTGAATTTACTTTGAAAATTCATCCCCCTTTATACTTGCTCAGTTGACACAAATAACTTAGCAATGCCAGCAGAATGAGCTGCTGAAACAAAGACAGACGCAGACAAAAGCGTTGCTACTCTGCATTTTAAAGGTGGCCAGCGAGAGGCTGAGAACACTTCTTAGGCGACTGTTCTTGGTGTTTAGGGGCCTGTAATCAATCCTGCAAAATGAAAACAGCTCATTAGGGATTGATTTCAGTCCCGTTTAGATAAGCAGAGAGGGCCAGGGCCCGGCCCCCAGGGGCCCCGGGCGAGCCCAAAGTTCACGCCATGCCAGGTAGAGAGCAGCACCGCGGGCTATCAACTTTATTAGGATGGAGATAAGCTGATTAGACCTTGTCAATCAAAGGTGCCAGTGACTCAATCATGATCCAGGGGTCTTTTCTTTCCGTCTCTCCCCTTTTCTCTCTCTCGTCCCACTCTCCCAATCTCTCTCTCTTTTTTGTGATAAATCATTGAAGCGACCAACAAAGTGGCAGCCATCGCTGGGCTAAGCTAAGCAGCCCTGCAGTTGTCACCAAGGCAGACGCGCGGGGACCCTGTGATGATGTGACGACTATATTAAAGAGTACATCAATTTGTTTTAGAGCAGTTTGATTTTCAACTGCAGTGGTATTAAAAGAGAGAGGGTGGTGGTGGGGGGGAAACAGAGGGGAGGGCGAGCATGTCGGCGTCATCGAACATGATTCCAGTGGCAGAGCAAGGGGTGCTGGGACGGCAAGAAATAAATAGATAAATGACAAGAGTGACGAGAAATAAATAAATATGTTTTTGTAAACATAAAAAAAAAAAAATCTTCATGGCTCCCTTTTGAAGCCGAGTGTGGCTTTGAGTCTTGCTGCGAGTCCACGGGCGCTGGAGTGGCCCAGTAACACAGCGCACGTTTGTCCCGACGCTCTATCTCTCCCCCTCCATCTTCGCCTCGTTCTCTGTTTCTCTCCCACTCGCTTTATTTCTCCCTCTTCCCTCTAAAGATCAGACTCGATGATTCTTTTGGTGCTGGGCCACCAAAGTGGCGCTCGCTCCTCAAATCCATAAGCAAACACTTAGCAAATGACATAATCAGTTACATTTATGGAGCGGCAGTGTTATTTTAAGCAGAGGCTATTATTAGCTCTTTAATTTCATTCTTTAATATTTACAATATTTGGTTAATCCAAAACAATATATATATTTTATTTTATTTTATTTATTATTTCATATTATGTAATCAGGTTAATAAAATACATTTCTACAAATTAAAATTTAAAATGTGTTTTTTGTATGGACATTTTTGGAAATTTTCCCAAGAGGAATAATAGTTGCCATTTTTCATTTATTTTAAAAGCAGTGTTTTTTTTTATTATTTTTTCTTAATTCCCATATTTTTAAACAGATCCATTTAAAATTCAGTTTTTACTATTAATTAGAAGTTTTGTGTGACCTGCTAATACACCACAATTTGACACTTTTTTTACTGGATTTTTTCTCACTCACTACTTGAATGATTTGTAGAATTATATACAGTATATATATATATATATATATATATATATATATGTGTAATGTAAATCTTTTCTCTTCTCAACATGTGGCTGAATCCTTTCTCACTTCTATTTTTAGTTTATTCTCTCTGTTCTACAATGTAGTTTGAATATTTTAAGGATCAGTTTGCTAAAGTGGATTTCCTTTAGGTATAGCATAATAAATCACTTTTTTTTTTTTGTTGGCTGATACAATCAGCATGTTGTATTGTGTTCAAAAAGAATGTGAACTTATTTGATAATTGTTTGATTAATGGAGCCGAGAGCTAGGACTTAAATATTTCACAGCTTGAGTTTTCAGCTGAGGAGAAAAGAGGCCTTTTGTAGAATACGTTTTTAAAGGAAAAGTATGTTTTTCTATAGCTATTTATAAAGAAAATAATTATTAAAAAACGCTCCCAAAATTCCGCTTGAAACCATATTTCCTCAATGTATATGCTTCAACGCATAACATCTCGCTCTCAGAAAATCTAGCCGCGGGTGAGCTGTTTATCGGTAAACCCCCGGTGGATGAAAGGCGTAGCAATAATGATTTTTTCTCTCCTAATCGGACCTTGTCAGCAAGGCGTCTTATCGTGGAGAGGAAAATGACACCGATCCTATCGAAGAGCCTGGAGTCCGAGTCGGCGGCGTGTGTCCCCCCCAATCATGGCCGGCCGTGGCCCAGCCATATCTAGCGCCGCCACAAACGGCGAGCGACGCTTTTTTCATGTGGACTTCAAAAACGTTGCGAGTCATTAAAATTGCACCCGCGTTCGGCAGCGGGGATCAGCCGCTCCGGAGCGAAAATGGGATGTGGGAAGAGGAGACTCGCTAAATGTGTTAATTCCATCCTCACATGTTTAAGGCTTAATTTTAATCTGTTTGAGGAAGGGGGAGGGGTGGGGTGTTGGGGGGGGGCGATTGGAAAGGGGGGCGGGAGGGGCAATGAGAAAGCCTCGCACTGCAATAAATCGCCATTATCTTTGACACCCTAGGACTCAGCTGTTCCAGGGATTTAGGGGTCCACTGGCAACAGTGTATATCGCAGGGCATGAAAACACTGTTTACGCTTGAACTGCGGTAGCTAAGGTGCAATCACCAGTTTCAGGCTGCACAGACAAAAGGCCCGACGCGCACAATGGCCGGCTAGCATACGTACCCTCAATGGAAGAGCTGAACCAACAGACTCGAGTGTGTGTTTGTGTGTGTGTGTGTGTGTGTGCGCCCGTTTCCCTGCGTCTGTTTTTCCCTCTGCATCGACAGGTGTTGTCGCAAACATCCAAATATTAGCTTAAGTTGAGTGGCGCTTCGAAGATGGCAATAAGCGACATGTTTGTGTAACATTAAAACCAAAGATAGATGCCTATCAATGAATAATCCCACCAGCTACTAGCCTCCTTGTGTCCCTGTGTTGGGTCTGCACAATGTGTTAGCTAGCATTAATAAAATTAGGAGAAAATCTAATAATTAGACCTTTAGTCAGTTATTAGCTTCAACAAGGCTCTCAACATAATGAGACTCTTGGAAGTAATGATCTGACTAGAGAGCTCATTGGAGCTTTCAGGCTCAGTAAAACATGAGGCAACATTGCTAAGAGAAACATTGGTTTCCCATTTGGAAACTACTAGGTTGTTAAATAAAATCTAAACTTTTGTTAGACTGATTTTTTTTAATTCAAGCAAGAATCAAACATTTAAATATTTAAGATGGGTCTTAAAGCTTAATTTATAACTTTCCACACATTTAAAAGACCGCAAACTACAGCTTTATTGTGATTGGTGTGAACATTATTCAAATATATTATTATTATAACAACCTGATCAACATTTCTCAATAGCAGACCATGAAGAAGTCCCCAACTGTGGTAAATGCTGCATTATTTTTGTGTTTCAACACTATATAGTATAGTAATATAATATATAATATAGTAGCAGTATACTAAATAATAATAATAAAAAAAATCAGCTTTGAATAATGCACAGTGTCAGTTAGTAATAACCTTAAAAATTAAGTTTGTAAATTGGTCTATATTCTCGATTGTCCAAATGATTTATTGATATAATCTAATCCTTACCTCAAGATACGAAACACCCTCCAATTGCTAGATAGTGGTATGCCACTATATCTTAAAAGACACCTTCGTCCCAACCTTAAATCAGATTTTTTCTTTCTATTTTTAGGTTACAATAAGTAAAAAGATACCCCCTGCCTTCTTGCATGCAGAAGAAAAAAGTGTAGCGTTGACCTCTGGCTGACACAGAGAAAGCTGAGGGAGGGGATGGAGGGAAGGGATGGGTGGGGGGGGAAGCAGCAGAAAGCGCGACAGAGAGGAGAGAGCTGAGACAACAACTGTGAAGAGCCGCATAGGGTTAAAGAAAAACTGTTTCAGAAGGAAATGGGAGACAAAAGCGAGGACTTGGAGCCCCCATGGGCGCTTTAAAGAGCCGCTACATCTGAGGCGCTGAAATATTAAAAAAAAACGGAATGGGAGAACCAAAAAAAAAAATTTAAATAGTGAAATAAAGTAAAGGAGTGGCAGTGAGAGAGAATTGTGCCACCTTGTCACCCGAGGACGTATATCAGAAATATTAATTCTGTGATGAGAATGACGCACTGCATGACAAGAGGATTGATGTCAGTTAAAACCCTAAAAGGAGTAAAAAAAAAATGAGGAGACATTTATCAGAGCGAGTGTGAATAGGCTGCTGTATAGGAACAAGAGATGGAGATGTTGGGAAGGAGATGACTAAATTCACAACATCATTTTTTTTTTTTTTTTTACATTTTTCCCTAGTTTACAATAATAAAAAAACCCATTTTATTTGACCAGTAACCTCCCTTACATGTGTTCTCATTTACAATGTAGTAAAGTGACAACCATCTTTATTTAAAAAGAGGCGAGCTATAACAAAGCATTTGAGTAACTGCCATTAACAGTGTCTTCACAGTGAGTCCTCTGTCAGGCTGGCAGATAGAAATGGGCAATTTTTAATGCAGATTCAACAGAGTTTGCTTTTTTTAAATTTCCCTTTTGCTTTGCTCATAGTTATGTAAAATTAGTAATATAACAAGTGCCTGTGATGCGGCAGTAGTAATACATTTTTCTCTATATGATTTTTAAATATAACATATAACGACAATGGTATTTATTGAATGCAATTAATTATTAAATTTGTATTTGTTTACGTTCAATTGAAAACATATATATCACTGATTGTTTTTAGGAATTAATATGTAATTAGCCAGCCAAAAATAAACTTTTTGAGATTAGGAATACCTACTCTACACTGACCCTAATAGCACAAGAATGAACTCTAGTTTTCAAATATTAAATGTTTTTCTTTTTAAATAAAAAAACTCAATAACATCCAGAGTGCAGCTGAAATAGTGTGTCAGATTTAGCAGCAGTAAGCAGACAGTCTAAAGTTACTAATAGTACTTTGCTACCCAGCTGACTGCTGATGCCATTTTAATGTAAGTATTCTGTCATCATTCACTTACTGTAGATACATAAAAGTTAGAGTTTGCAAAAGTTATTTTTAGACCTGTGCCTTACTGTAACAGTAAAATAAAAAATGCATGCAAATAAGTAAAGAATAATTTTTTTCTGAACCGAAATACAGTGTTCAATAAAACGTAGAATAAATAAGGTTTTTAAATAAATAATCTTCACTGTAAATTCATAATCTTAAATAGTCTTGCTTTCTCTTAATGGTTGTCACTTTTAACAGTAAATATAACTTTTAGTTTATACATAGCCACCAAATTCAGTGCTTTATATGTATTTTTTTGTATCAAATTTATTTTTATGTTCAATATCTCCCCAAAAAGTAAAAAGTGACTTTTGCATTTGCAGTTATCATACACAAAAACAATATAAATTGCTATGCCAGTGTTAACACAGTGCATTTATTTATTTTTATTTATTAAACACTCACTTTGTGTTCCTCATATTCCCATCACTCTCATACCACTATTTGAAATGCAAGACTGGAGAGTTGTAAATGATATATTATAATAAAATAATTTATCATGAAAGGCTCCTGGAAAACTTATAACACTTGGACGCATTTCGTTTGTTAAATTGTAGATAAAAGTTTTTACACCTGTGGACATATGGTTGATTACTGTAAAAAGATGATAACAATAGTCACATCTGTTAATATGTTTGATATAAGTGCCAATATGTTTTAGGTGATAAGATTACTGGCATTGAGTAATGCTTTTTTTTTTTTTTTTATACTTTTAAACAAGTTATTAGCAGATTATATTGGATGTAACTTTCCCAGCTGGGGACCGCATCCAAAGGTCTGCGAGGGAACAACCCAACAACAACAATGACTCCTTTTTAGCTTAAGATGGTGTAGCTGTTGCTTTGTTGTCAGAGTCTTTTTAGTGAATGCACTGCGTGTCACTTCTCGTAGAGTAACACAGATGTTTTTTCAGTAGCGCAGATAGAGACCCTGTAGCCTCACGTCTGCAAACTGCTCGGTGGCACCTTTTGTGTCACAATAAGCAAAAGGTTGTCCTCTTAGATTTAAATTACTTGGTCTAAATCTGAAAAAAAAAGTACAACTGCTAACGATTCTTGCAACAGTAAAGTGTTGGCTCCAGCCTTGAGGAAAATATTTGATCCTGTGTTAGACCACCATATAGGGCTAAATGCAGTCATTAGCTCTTTTATTAATCTGCAACTTCTGTAGACGTTTTCCCCGAGCCTCCCCACCCCGCAAGACACACAATTATACTGTACAAACACACTGAAGCACATTAGCCATCTCCGTCTGTCCTTGCTCCTCTTTTCCTCAATGGTGGCCCCAAGGAGCAACCCCCCCCGCCCCCTCCTCTGTCAAAGGAGCTTCCTCCTTGGCTGTCCTGTGCCCATCAGACAGGGTGCCCGCCCGTTTAAGACACCCAGGGAACATGAAACAGAGCCGGGCCGAGATGTCAGCTGGTTGCCCCATCTGCCAGTCAGTGGGATGGTAAAGCTTTTGTCCTGGGGGGTAACCTTAGGAGTGCTCTGTGTTGCTGCTCAAGCGTGTTCGTGTGTGTGTGTGTGTGTGTGTGTGTGTTGCTTTGGGACAGGAGACTCTGCATCACAGTTATGGAGCAAAGCTAGCCACAAACAACATGCTGACATTGTCCTTTTAATTTATGTGTGCACATACAGGCACATTTGGACCGAAAATGACCCGAATTTAAATGCGGACTCTCTGTTGTCAGATCAGGGTGAAATAACTGCTGTGTTTATTAACATTTTTTTGAGTGGCAGAGTAAAAAAATGTGTAGGTCTCAAAGAATCGTCCCCGGTTGGATTGAAGTTAATTGCTCTCATTTCAGATCTACTCGCTTCTTATGGATACACAGTTGGCGGAGCGCTCATCAGAATTTCAAATTGCCCGGAAACTCGTCTCTCTCCTTTCCTCCCCGTTCCCCTGTTAAATAACATAACCTTGACAGTACAAACAGTTTGACTTCCACATAAATGAACCGAGTGGATGGAGGCTGGCCGGGCTGGTTTGAAAACAGAAGCACAGCTCCACTCATGCATTCTACGGTTCGGTAGATAGGCCGCGCCCTTGAGCTGCTTTAGGAGGGAGGAGCCGCTTGTTTCTCGCTCTGTGAGAAGGCGCTGAAAGGGGGCCTCTGTGCATGCACGAATGCACGCACATAATCCTTTGGACGGGTCTATGTGAGCCCAAGAGTTCCTAAAAAGAAAAATGCACGCAGACAGCATGAACTTATTTATTTACCACTGAGTTATGCTTTTGTAGTTGTGCCTGTCAAGGATATCAGCACAAGTTAATATGTGTGCTTTTTGTGTGTGTGTGTGTGTGTGTGGATGTGTGTCTGCTAGTAGATGTTGCACGTGCTTTGCACCTCCAGTTGTTCCAGGCTCCGATAAAATGTGATTCATAACAACAAAGTCATCCCTTTTCCTGTGCTGTAATCATTTTTAGTCAACTTTGACTGTTTACTGCCACGTAGAAAGCTTCCCTTAAGTGGTCGACATAGTCCCCGTGCTCACATCAGTCAGTCTCACCGCATGATGTATGTACTGTAGTGGTAGTCCTGAAGGGCTGATGTATGCACAGCTCTGCACCGGCAAGTCTTCCCTGAGCACATCTATGATCTTGGGTTACTCAATCATCAATCAAGGCCAACTGCAGCGTACTGTACTGTCGCCCATCTTTTAAAGCTCAGTTGTGAAGGACTGGCTAAGACGGCCTAAGGGACGCTTTCCTTGGTCTGGCCCATCTCAGGTTTGATGTGAATATGTGCGTAGTTATGAAACTACACACAGAACAGAGTCGACGCATTGATGTAGACTTGTTTAATGTTCGGTGAAGGCCACCTGATAGTAGTATTTTTAGGGGTTTTTTTTTTTCTTCGAATTTTGCTGTATTTTTTGGCAAACATTTTTCAGGAATTTGTTTGACGTTTTCCTCCTGTAATTCTGGTCATTTTCAACTTTCAAGTGCGTGGAAACAGGAACGGAAAATAAGCAAGAAGAGGAAATGAAAACTAGGGATGCACCGATTCAGACTTTTTCAGTCTCAATACCAGTAACAACACCTTGTCTTTGGGTATCGGCCGATACCGAGTACCATTCCGATACCAAGTGTTTAATTAATAATCTGTATGCCTCACTGTGTGGCGTCATTCTTTAATGTGTAAGGTCAACATCAGGCTTGATTTAACCATCGGTTTCCTAACTTTGTAAGACAAAATATAACAAATAAATACATAGATAACGTAAAATAAATTTATTGAATTGTTATTTATTATTAAAATAATAAATTGTACAATTTTGTTGTGCAAAAAAAATCTTCAAAATTAACAGGAATTACGATTCAACTGTAAACCTTTTCAGTGCAGCAACAAATCGGTCAAAACTTAAACAGAAATTTCAGTATATAATGTATGTACTATATGAACGAAGAATTGAATTTAATAAATCGGCCCCATTGTCACCGATATCCGATCCATCTATTTGAGTCAGTATCGGCGGGTATCGGTGAATCCCCAATAAAAACCATCATTTCATAAAGAAGAAACTTTCATTTTTATATCTGACATTTTAACTGCAATATTTCCTTGCTACATAGTGAATTATATAAATAAACATTTATTAAAAGTAACATTAAGATACAAGTATGACATATTCCACTCTTTGTTACCTCATACCAGTCACACAATTGTCTTCATCACTAAAAGAAAAGGTCCGTTAAGAGAAATAAACATGCAAAATCTTTTTTTATTGATCACATTATTGCTAAATTTACCTCACTCAGAATGAAGCTTACTTAAAAAAATGCAAAAAAATGTCAGACAATATGGACAGACAAAAGAAAGCAGTGCAATAAAACGGTGCCAGCGAATCAAAAAGAAATATACAGTACATTCACTTTCTGCACAAAGCTCCTCAGAATTCATTATATTATCCAGAATGGACATACGATATTGCAGTGATAGAGTCGCATGCCAATTTTCCTGCGTGCTTGAAGTGAGCTATTGTGCTATTTTAATGAGCTGTTTAGACTAGTGGCCGGTTGCATTTGGGCTGCAACAACCAGCTCAGTGAATAATTGTTATTGCCTCTTAAAGGCCAGATGTATGGAATTCATGCAAATTCAGAGCAAAGGGAAAATGTGTGTGTGTGTGTGAGGGTGTCTTGGAATAATTGTATTCCAGATGTCCTTCTTTTATGTGAACCACACACACACACACACACACACACACACACACACACACACACACACACTAAAAAGGACAGAACAGATGATGGTGATGATGATTAAGATCTTAAGCATATGGAGATGTTGGTTTAGTGTTTGTGTGTATGTGTGTGGGGTGTTTTTTTGAACATTTCTGCTCCCTCAGTCTTCTGTGACAGGTTCACCCATCTCTCCTGGGGAGGCCTTCACTCCCAATTTAGACGCAAGCGTCGTCGAGTGACAGCAATGGCTCCGGCACCCTACCTTTGCGATACGACTACAGTTAACTTAACAAGTCTCGATATGTGAGCTCCGTCTTTTGATGTGGCTGATTTGAGTGGTTTTGAGCATCTTTCTTGCGGTAGAAGTTGAAATTTTTTTTGGTAGATCTGTCAAGAAGATCTTCAGAGAGGATGCAGGTCATTTCTGTCACATTTTAAACAAAAAAAAAAAAAATCTTTTATCATATTTTTGTGCTTGAATGTCCATCATAAAAACGTGATTCCTCTGCCTCTGTATGTCAGCTGCAGTATGGCCCTTCAGAAAACTCCCAGTCATCAGGATGGACATGTGTGACCACACTCAGGTCTCTAAACAGGAGCAGAACAGCAGCAGCACAGTAGCACCATCCATCTGCCTGAGCCTGCTTGTACAGTACACTGATCATAAATGTCAACAGCAGCACATAAATCAAAGAGCCCTCTGATATATAAAACTGTTAAGGTAGTCACTGTACAAGCGGGTCTTACATTTCAACATGTTTAATGTCTACGTTGGACCTTTTGTTGGTCGGGCTTCAGTGTAAATGTGGGCATTTTTTGTTGGGGTCTTTGTCGATGAGATTCAAGTAAAGTGTATCTATTGTTTGTTCCCGTCTTTGATGCTTTTTCTGCCTCTGCAACACGTTAAGCTTGGATGTTGCATCTGTTTTATTTAAAAAAAAAAAAAAGAGAAACCAGTGAGCACATCAGTGCAATATATAAACACAAAAGAAGTGTGTTAAACTGAAACTGTTAAACTGAAAAAATAAACAACAGTTAGGGGTGTAAATACAAGTTTCATCACAATACAATATTAGATTGATTCATTAGACAACGATACGATTTTTACTGATATCACAAAATCTGCCACGATACAATTTCGATTGAATTCAGCGGCCTGCGATCAATATGAGACGACATCATATGCCCATTTAACACAGTGAGTGATATTTATATACACTCACAAAACGCAACTAAATTGGGCTGCACAATTAATCGAATATTAATCGTAATCACGATTTGGGCTTCCCGCAAATAAATGAACATGATCGACTTCGATATTGACATTAAAAATGCGTGCTCCGCTCATAGAAAACTCCTCTGAGTATCAAATCAAGCGCTTCATAAACTAACAGCCAGCCAACATGAGGCGATCGAGATGTTTTGATGCTTCACTTTTCACTTTTGTCATGCCGATGTCATGCCACTGCACGCGCACACTACAGCCCGTGAAAAACTTTTCTGAATGTTGCAGCTGCAGTCCAGAGTAGAAGAGTAATAGACTGTATATTACTGCATGTCTGAATGTACTGAGTTCAGGTAAAGAAGAACCTTATGTTAAGTCTTATTGTGTTGCAAAGATTTAAGTATTAGCAGGAATGTACAGTAGGACAACATAGATGTGAAAGCAGTGCTCTGTTTATTTAAATATGAAAGTGCAATAAAAATATTTTTGTCACTAAAAATCAATGAATAATCGTGATCTCAATATTGATCAAAATAATCGTGATTATCATTTTGACCATAATCGTGCAGCCCTACAACTAAAATATGATTTGAACATTTTATTACTGGGCTATTCCAGACATTTAAATGAAAAACAATCTATTCTTTTTAATAAAAATAATAAAAAATAGATCTCCTGTTGTTCAATAATAAAGTGCCAAATTTCTCAATTATTTTTTTTTTTTACCTGTTAGGGATTTCAAAATAAGGGCGTAATGTTTTCACTTTGCATCGATGTAATGGATCACTGATCGTTAAATCGATATATATATATTGATCCAGATTGATGGATCATTACACCCCTAACAACAGTCGGATAATAATTTAGGTCGAAAATTACATTAAACTTAAATAAATTAATCTGTAGAATTAATAACTTTGATTAAAGGAAAGTTTACTTGATTCATCTTAAATTCTCTGACGGCCTTTTATTCTCCAGTGAAACAGATATTGTTGCTCACGAAGCCCTTTAAAAATGATCACATTCCAGTGAACTGCAAGTGTTCGAGTGTCTTCGAGTGTGTATCTGTCATCACGTGTGCCTGTGTGTGTGTGTGTGTGTGTGTGTGTATTTGTGGGGGGTGAAGTTGTGCTGAGTGACGAGGCCATGCGTCTTGAGCCACCTGGATTTATTTGGGCCAAACAAGAGGAGCCCATGTCTGTCTGGGCTGCGGGGCCTCAGAGCCTCGAACAGAAGGTGCCTCGTCACAATTCACACCTGAGCTCCTCCCGGCCTGGGACCAACCTCTCTCTCTCTTTCTCTCTTTCTCTCTCTGTCACTCTCTCCATCCATACTGCCTCTTCTCTCTCTTTCTCTCACTTCCCCCCGTATCCTCTCCTCTTCTCTCCCAGGCCATGGCCTGGCCTACTTTTACCTCTCCCACTCTGGACCCCTTTGATGTCGACCATGTTGGCCCTTTCCACAGATCATGCGTGTGTTTGGAAATGGCCCCTTTGCTCAATCCTCAGTCTGTTTATGAATATACATTTCACAAACAGGATACGTAGTTAATGGTCTACAAAGAGAAGCATCCTCTCTTATGTATTAGCTGTGCTTATCACAGTAAATGATGCTAAGGTTCGCAGTGAAAACCACTCTTCCGTTTGCTTGATTCTCTCATTTCTTTTTGAGTCACTGCTGAGTTTGTTTCCCTTTGTTGTTGATGTTTTTTCCCCTACGAATCTCCCACTCAGTTCCTGGAAAAGAGGCTTTATTCAGGGAGGAAATGTGTGTTTGCTTGTCTGTTAGCATCTTTTTCATTTAGTCTTGAAGTGACAGGGTGTGAAGCCGGGTAGGCGTGTGCATCTCAGAAGTCAAAAGCACAAACACTAACAAGACACCAAGTTGGCTGCTTTATTTTTGAAGGTAAAATCGACTCAAAATCATCAGGATTCATATTCCTCTGGTCAGTTTGGCTTTCTATCAGAGAATTTTGCCACACGATATTTAAATGTATTGTAGCATATTTCACAGAATCTTAAAGATAAGGCTTAAGCCTTTCAGAGAACCATTCAGAGTCCACGTTGGTTCAGATGGAAGGACTTGTATGAATGCTTTGAATGAATACATATTTGTACTTTGATCCAAGAAGACAAATAAATGATGATACTTTATTTCTTGATGGCGAAATTCATTCTTGAGCTGTTTAGGTGAATTGCTCGATTGTTCCATCTGAGTGATGTTTTACTTTGTGGAATATTCTTCTTTCTTGGGAGATTTTTATTACAAACGTAATATATTATAGATTGAAAAAACCTCACTTATTCTTTATTGGTCACAATAATTCAGGATGTAATCTAATCAACAAAATGGTTCTCTTGTATATTTAAAGCTACTACGAGGAACTTTCATTTTGTGTTGACTTTGGCGGTCCCTGTGGGCAAATGCGGTAGTGTTTCCGAGCACCAGAGTCCCTTAAGAAAATCTCAGATTTTACTGCAGCAGGGTCTGACAGTCTGCATTTTCCTGGTTCTGGCCCAGCAATATGGCCTGGGTCTCCAGCAGTGTGGGATCGGTGTTGGCTCCCAGCGGAGCAGCGAGGCGAAGCACTGCTGCCGGGCGCAGAGCTCTCCACCTCCCGCCAGACTCCAACTGCAGGTCGAAGGCGGCAGCGAAGCCAGATCTGGGTCTGTCTGTTGCAGGCTGGTCGCTTGAACTGAAGGAGTTTCGTGGGGAATCAGACCCGATGACAGACATTAAGAATAACCATCTAGAAATAGCCAATATTCTCGTTGATGGTCTCGTTTGCTTATGTAGGTCATAAAGAGGCATCAGTATTTAATTGAGCCTGTTTCATAGCCAGTTAAATGTTCCTTGTTGTAATTTTGATAGTTTTGGACAAAAATGGAACTCCATGGTATGGAGGTATAAGTGATACCAGGCTGTAACAACACTTACATACATTTATTGTTGGTCTCTTGAGGTTGAAATGTTGAAATAATACCACCCTCAGTCTTTTCTATGGCTGTACTCAGTCCTAGAATGCAGTTAGCATTTCCCCATCTTAGAAACCTGTTTTGCGAAACTGCATTGCTCGTTCGGCTCAATATAGTTGCAACTGACACACATTTAGTGGCTTTTTGTTTTTGTCCCTCCCTAGCCACCGAGGCTGTGCAATGCGATGTTTCTTACATTCAATTCCATTATTCAGTTTACATTTTTGCTTGTCACCCTTCTATGTATAGTTTCTTTGTGTGTGTGTGTGTGTGTGTGTATAGAGTTATAAAGCTACCACCAAGGGATTTAAATGGTCACCCCAGCCATCAGGTTTCAAAGTCTCATCCCAACCACTCTACAAATGCAGAATTCACAATTAAGTAAACTAAATCTGATTGTGATTGGACGTATTTCTAACACAGTTCCATGTCTATTGGATGTTCCATATCCATTAAACATGAATAGTTTTTCACATTTTATTATAAACATTGGAGTGTCTGTAGTTTGACCATTATCAGTTATAACAGACTCTGGACTCTAAATCACAAGGCCAATTGGCAATAAAATATGTTTACAGTGAATTCTTGCCAACCCTTTATTATGCCCACTTTGCTTTTTGGGAAAAGGCCAGCACACAACAACTGTTGACCCTACGAGGTAAAAGGCTGCAATGTACAGTATAGCAAACCGCTAATCCGCCGTTGCCTTGGTTTCCTACTGGAAGTTTAAAACTGGCTTGGTGTCTCTAGTGGTCAACGCCGACACCTAATTGATCCAAACTGGTCTTAATAGGCGAAGCAGGTTTTGGCCCGCCATTGTGACTAGTGGCATGGGAAACCTGGCAATTAATGGGACATGGTGGATGTCTCAGATTTAGTGGTGTCAATGGAAAGTTGCCCCCTCACACTGCAGCATTGTGGTAATTGAGCCATCGGTCTCCTTGGGCTCTTAACGGCGTAGAGGTTGGATCCAAATGTTAGAATTGATTTGATATTGGTACTTTTATGTAGAACTTGGAGGTCATCATTCAATTATTGTCCACCTCCCATAATAATGTTATCTGTAATGAATATTTGTACAGACAATTGAGAGGAAGAAAGTTTTTCAACACTGTATGTTCTTACAGTGCCAATACAGGGCACGAGTGTGTGTGTCCACTAATATGTGTGTGTGTTGAAGTGCTGTCTCTTCTCTATCAGACTAATTGTGTGTAAGTCCATTCTTCAAGATGTCTGAGACTGTAATTAGTGGATTGCTTTGAGTCGGGCCAGCCCAGGGCGACGATAGGAGGGACCGCGGGAAGTGAAGGGAGCAACAATACGAGGGAGACTAGAGAAGAAAAAAGGGCCGTCCATTTTATAGTCCTGATGGAGGTTATATTTTCTGTGACAACTGGACCAGAGTAATCAAAATGTGTTAATAATCCCTTCAAAGAGGCTGGCGGCACATCAGTGAGAAGCCTCAGTGAACGCCAATCCCCTCGCTAGACCCCGGTTCTGGCTGCCCCACCCTCATTGACCCTCCGTCACTCTCGCTTTCTCCCCGTCCTGCTCTGTCTTCTTGATCTTATCTGTCAACCGATGTTTCAATTGACTGTGTCTAGACAAACTTGCACCAAAGTTGCATATCAAAACCGAATCTCCTTATTTCCAAATCACACAAATGAGACAATGTCACAAACCTCACATTTTGAGCCCAAGAAGGGGGTATTGGTCACCCCACTGATAGAGTCTCACCCCCTGGGACGATCCCAGGTCAGACTGTATAGGTTCCAATAAGTTCTATCTTTTGTTTGAGGATTAACACGAAGGTCAAAGTTCACAAAGATGGCCAGATGGGGTCTCTAGTGCTAAATATCCATACCTTCCGCTCCTAAAAGGAGGTTGAGCGTCAGGATCAATGGACCCGATCGATGGGCATAGTGGTGGAGGTAATGCTGCCAAAAAGTTTGATTGCATGCATATTGATCAGAGTGAGGCTAAGAAGCTGTAAGGCTATTGATTTTTTTTTTTTTTTTTTTTTTAGATTTGCACTATTTTAGCTCATTTCATTTGTCTACCACACACACAGGCACAACGGAATAAATAATTACCAGGTAATGGTAATAATTAGAGCTGCCCCCTCTTCATCAGTTGTTTTGGTCTCAGTTGACTAAGATTTCTTTAGTCGATTTGTCATTTTTTATGCTTTTTTTCATGGTGAATGACTTATTTCTAAGACACTTATGAGCACATCTCTTTAAAGATTTAAAGTGGTGCTTTTGTGTGATTCTTTGTGGAGAAACTCAGTTTTACAGATCTGTCTTTAAAATCAACTATTCAATTAGTTGACAAATCGTATTAGTGTTAGTCCACTAAGAATTTCATTGGTCGAGGACAGCCCTAGTAATAACTCATATAGTTAAATCATGCCAATGTTAATGTACCACTACCAAGAGATTATTGTCACTTACTCAACCATCATTAACCAGTCATTAGCTTTGCGTAAGTGTCATGAAGTGTAATCCCATGTACATTAAAGCACAAATACACACATGCAATCTCAGGTTCCATGAGATTTAAACATATTTGATATCAGCTATGTTGATATCAGTGAGAATGTCTCTTTTTACATTCATGTAACTTTTCTTTAAATTAAGTCTTTGCCAATTAGAGAACCTCAGCCTCATTTAGTAGTCTAGTCTGAAGCTGCGTGTCAGGCTCAGTTTGAGGCGTTTAAAAAATGCATGGGGTCCGGGTGAGGTGGCCGAGCCCCCGTGTGACCTGGGAGCAGTTTGTGTGGCGTCTCAGGAGAGGCTGTGTCCAGTGTGGGGCAGGAGAAGAGACCGCGCTTAATAATAGAGCCACGGCATCAAAGGCTGTAGACTGCTGCTGGCTGACATGGCGTACATCATGAAACCTGTGTGTGTGTGTGTGTGTGTGTGTGTGTGTGTGTGTGTGTGTGTGTGTGTGTGTGTGTGTGTGTGTGTGTGTGTGTGTGTGTGTGTGTGTGTGTGTTTTTAAGTGTGTGTGTTAAGTTTTTTTGTCGGTGCTCTTTACTTCTATGCAAGTTTTCACTGTGCTGTTTTTCTGGACGCATACATGTGTGTCCAGTTAAGTGTGCGTAACTCCTTTGTATCAATGATTGGCATGTATACAAAATATATAGTGTGTCTGTGTGTACATGAATGTTCACAATAGGGCCCTCACTAGGTGGTGTGGCTCCCTGGGAAGGCTAGCGTAGCTGCAAGCGCTAGAGGACTCATTGACTTTCTAATGATTAGTGGTCAGGCCCCCAGCCCATGCTAGTACCAGGGGTTTGGCCTAGCCGCTGCTGCTAGCCTCTGGCCACCGCCGTGCACCACTATCGACTCACCCCCAGCCCCCTCTCTCTTTGGCCTGCTGGCGATGTGTCAAAACCCATTAGCACAGAGTTCCGCAACTATAGAGAGGGATCATTTTAGGTTTATCTTTCTTGCTCTCCTCTCGCTGCTCCGCAGCCGTCTCCTCTCTCTCATTCGCTCTCTCCCCGTCTCCTCATCCTCCTCCGCCCTGCTAAAATGAAGAGAGAAGCACAGAGAAAAAGGAGTAACCTTTGACAGGAGTTGTTCCAGTTGTGGTATGTATGGCTGCGTATTGATCTGCATTGGCTTTAGGAACTATAGAGAAGAGAGTCAGCGAGTTGCCGCTGCTTTCAAGTCCCACACATTTTTTTTTTTTTTACTGGGGAAAGACAAGGAAGTTTCAGATGCATATTGACCTCCTTAGGTCCCATAAGCTATGGAGATGTGTTTAGAGAAAGGGGTGGGGTAACATGTATATGTGTAAGAAAAAAGTTCAGGAGCGTATGATCCCATATGTAATCTTCTATCATGTTAATTTCCGTTGTGTGTGTGTGTGTGTGTGTGTGTAGTTTTGTGTCTTTGTGTTTGAGAGAAGTGTGTGTTTTTGTGCTCCGTTGTATTGTGTATTATGTATAATGTATCTTTCTGCTCTTCTTGTCGAGTTTGACCTCTTGACACACTTGGTTGTTTCTTTCAAGTTATTGACCGACACAGCCACTTTATCCAGATAACTATTTTAGAGAGTGGAACTTCTTTATTTTTAAAAAGCTAAGCCATGGTTTGAATTAGAATAGATCGACACGCACACACACACACACAGCTCAGCGAGACAGCATCCTTCTAACCCAGCACTTCTTTTTCCGATAAGCTCCATCTCCCGAGAGACAAAATGCCTGTCAAAGACTTTGTCCAAACAACGAGAAATCTGTGGAAAAACAAAAAAAAAAACACACACAAATACTTCTCCATCACTGTTCATCAATCCATCTAGTTGTGAAATCATTATTTATTTATGGAACTTTAAAGCGCGTTATTTGAATAATGCGGGGTATGACGAAGGGGGAGCCGTACGGAAACAACAAAATGACAACCACACCAAAACCACCCGAGGGCACATGCCAACACATCGCATCAGTGTCATCCTTCCTCGCTTTGCCCCTGTGGGCTTACTGCTCAGCAGGTAGCCACACATGCGCACACACACGCAACACAACACACATTAACACCGACTATTAATATTCTAAAACATACATAAACCTTATGAATTTGCTTTCTTGCACACAAAAAAAAAACACACAGAGTCAATAGTTTTCTGATAGATAAATATAGACTCTACACAAACTTACTTTCACTCTCTCTCATACACACACATACACACACACACACACACACATAGACGTACGCACCACGCCCTGAGGCCCTGGAGGCGGCAGCAGTGGCATCAGCGGTCTGATAGATGGATCCTGTCTCCTTGTGATCTCCACTTGTCAGACAAGTGTCACGCAAAGCCCAAACACAAATCAAAAAGGCAGGTATGGGGCACGTGTCAGTGTGATAGGACCTCGCCGATGCCTCCCCATCCATCAGCAGCTAAGACGCTCACCCATTGACTCGGGATGAGGTAGTAAACGGGTGCCTGTCGGAGTGCTTGGGCTGTTGATGTATCTGGTTTGCAGACTAATGGGTTGAATGCTTGTGTTTGGTTTATAGTGCTGTCATCTTGAGCTTTTGTTGTCAGTGAGAAACACATAGACGGGGCGTTAATAGTGGTCTTGGAATGGCCGCACCAGTTGTCCCAGTATGCGCTGTTAGAAAGGTGAAGGTGCTATTTTAACCCAAAAATAGTTGAACTTCTTTGGATCAGGGGCTAATCCACCACCACCAAAGGGTTAATGTTTTTTTTTTTAACTGTGGGTCACTTAGGGTAAAAAATATACTTGCCCAAAGTCTATTTTTCTTTCCCCTACACAAATTGTTTTATTCATAAGTGGTTATCAAATAACAACCAAGACTAAAGTTAATTTTCATGTTTTATCCACCTTGCTCTCAAACTTGCAGAAAACTGCATAATACATAATTAAAGCTTCGCCCACATCCTCTCTAACGCCACCCAACTCCTGTTTCCAGGATAATTGAATTCAGCTCATAAACTTATCCGCCGCCATTTTCTTGCGAGTGCCCGATCGGTACTGTGCATGTGCAACTTTCAACAGAGTGGAAAAGGAAGCGAGACGGCTCAAGTTTTAAGTTTCAAGTTTAGTTTTTATTTATAGAACACATTTAAAAACAACACAAGTTGACCAAAGTGCTGTACGGTGGTAAAACAACAATACATTATATAAAAGGACTCACTCCAGCTACTTTCATCATGAGCTCCAGAAAAAAATCTCTGTGTTTAATTTAGGGCTGTCAATGTTAATGCGATAATAACGCGGTAAAGCACAATCGCTAAATAACGCTCCAAACTTACGCTAAATTTTGGCGATGAAAAACGGGCATGGCCATTTTTTAAAGGGGTCCCTTGACCTCTGACCTCAAGATATGTGAATGAAAATGGGTTCTATGGGTACCCACGAGTCTCCCCTTTACAGACATCCCCACTTTATGATAATCACATGCAGTTTGGGGCAAGTCATAGTCAAGTCATACTGACAGCTGTTGTTGCCGTGTTATGATTTGAGCATATTGTTTTATGCTAAATGCAGTACCTGTGAGGGTTTCTGGACAATATTTGTCATTGTTTTGTGTCTACTTTTCTGTATACTCTTCAGTATAAGCCAAGCATATTTAGACTTTTCTGTATACTTGTCAGTATAAGCCAAGTATACATATGTTTACTTTTGTCAAGTATATCTCTGATAAATACATAAAAAGTAAACTAAAAAGTATACTCTCTTATTTTAAGTTTTTAAAAAAGGTGTACTACTAATAGTACACTTGAATAAACTTATTTTTTGGTAAGGATGAATCAGGGCTGTTGTTGGAGCTGACCCTATTTAGTGTGCACTCTGACTATACTCTGGAGGGACAAGAAAGACAAGATTATCATGCCTTGGGGATATGGGAAGTTGATTACAACGTTTATGAAAAAATATAACAGATTTTTGCTTCATGCTGGATAAATTGTGTGATGTGATGAAAAACTCCAGAAGAGCTTCAGAATTGAAATTATTTTGAAATTAAACGCTTAATTAATTTCTATACTGTAGGTCATAGCTGACCTATAGTATATATCTTTTGCATGCATGGTAATAGCATGGTGGTCTTCATGCAGGAGCAAACACACTGAGATTAAGCTGATGAGTAAACAGTCCAGTCTGTGTGTGTGTGTGTTGCAGAGTGTATGATCACTGTAAAGGCCATGGATGCTTTGTTGACATCTATGTGTGTATGTGTAACATAAGTACAGTATATACTAAAGCCCTAGAATCTTGCAATTACGATAGATCATTTGACAGATTATGATGTAAAATAAAACACACAGATTTAAGATCAAATCTCTAAAATCAAAAGGTATGATTGAGCGCTGCAACGATTAATCGATTAGTTGTCAACTATTAAATTAGTACTTTAAAGAAAAAAAAGTCAAAAATTCTCTTATTCCAGCTTCTTAAATGTGAATATTTTCAGGTTTCTTTACTCCTCTATGGCCTCTATGACCTACAGTATATCTTTTGCATGGATGTATAATAGCATGGGTCAGGTCTTCACTGTAAACGGCCATGGATGCTTTGTTGACATCATCTATGTGTGTATGTGTAGTATAAGTACAGTATATACAAAAGCCCTACAATCTTGCAATTACGATAGATCATTTGACAAATTATAATGTAAAATAAAACACACTTGTGCAAAAGACACTTATGCAAAAGTCATAGCTGACCTATAGTATATATCTTTTGCATGCATGGTAATAAGCATGGTGGTCTTCATGCAGGAGCAATCACACTGAGATTAAGCTGATGAGTAAACAGTCTAGTCTGTGTGTGTGTTGCAGAGAGTGTGTGTGATATCACTGTAAAAGGCCATGGATGCTTTGTTGACATCATGTATGTGTGTATGTGGTGTAGTTTCTTCCCTTCCCCCCTCTCTTCTCTGCTCTGCTCTTGCTCTTGCTCTCGCTCTTGCGTGCGCGTGCGTGTGCGGGGTCTGGCAGCAACGTAACATCTGTGCGTACGCGGTCGTGATTGTGTTGTGAAGATGGCGGAGGGGGAGACAGAGAAGGAATATGACACACGGGAAGCCACCGAGGAGCTCCGAGAGCGCTTCCACGCTTTGACCACAGCTTTGAGAGAGACAGAGCAGTCTCCGCTGGAAGCCTCGCTGCATTTCTGCCAGGAGTTTTGCCAGGTTAGACCTCCACCGACCACCGTCCTCCTCTTCCTCTCCCTGCTGCTGCATGCAACATCCCGGCCAGCAGCAGCAGCTCAGCCTGCAGCCCCTCTGGCTTCCTGGCCGAGGATGCGCGTCTACGTTTTCTGCTACAACAATGTAGCTAAAGGAGAGCTTAGCTGTAGCTAATTTCAAAGATGGGGGAAAAAAAACTCCACCATGGTTTTTTTTTCACCCATTCTCTCCAATAATGTTTATTAACTTGCATGCAAAAAGTCTGACTATCCTTAAAGAAGTCACCCCTTAGTGTGTGAGCGCCGTGCACAGCATTACTGGTATTTTCCAGGGCCATAAGGAGAGCTAATAGCTGATGAATGCTGCTAGCTGGTATGCAGGGTCCCCTGTCCTGTGCAGTGGTCATGCTGTGTGCAAAAAAAAAAAAAAAAAAAAAAAAGGGTAGCTAGGTTAGCCATCTTTTACAGGGCGATTGCATTGATATGCACAAGTAAAAAATGTTATTATAAGCTGTTATAACGATGCATCTCCATGTTTAGGTTTTTTAGCTTGGTGTTAAAAAAAAAGGGGGAGCTGTTTTTTATTGTACGGAAAGATCAATGATTTTTTTTTTTCTTTCTAAGGTGCTAGCCCAGACCAGGCCTTTTGCACTAATTAATCCAGCTAGTAGTTATTACAGTGGTATAGCTCAGCTTTAAGATGAAAGATGTTAAATGTTATAGCAGCTGAGACTGAGATTTGAAAAAGGGAAAGTGTGGCAGTGGTCACTGACTCCATTACACATCCTCCTCTAATTAATTTGACCACGAAAAATTACATGCAATGTCTCCATTTAGCTGATTTACTGCAAGGATTACTGTCACTGCACCAAATTAAGTTTG
>CAKAOH010007013.1:0-43325 GCA_916701665.1 Sebastiscus tertius
GCTTCTACGGGAAGCTCGGGAGCTACGGGAATAATTAAGATAGGATATGTACAAATTCACAATAGTGGTAGACCCTCAGAAGGGAATGGATTCTTGTTTTTGAAAATCTTTTTATTTTATTTATTATTTATTTTCTATATATTTCTTTTCTGTTTATGTGTATCTTCATTTTGTTAGAGGTGCCATTTAACTGTTTAATTGTCTGACTGATACTGTGAAGATGTTTTTGATTTTGGCCTTGAAAGAAATGGAAAAGTTAAGAGAGAATGAATGTGTGGGGGGTGTTATGTTTGTTAAAGTAAATCCTGAATTGAATAAATTATTAATAATGCTGATGATTTTTTTAGAAATAGCTCTATGCATCGCCATGAAGTGTATAGCAATTACATGGAAGTCTGATTCCCATCTCCTCATATCTAGATGGCTTTTAGAAATGAACAGCTGCATTCCACTTGAAAAGATCATATATACCCTGAGAAATGAATACAACACCTTTCTGAAGATTTGGCAACCCTAATTAACCTATATGGATTCCTTACCAACACCTATATCGGATTTGATATAACAAAATTATCAGACTTGATACATCATTAGTCATCTGAATAAGTCAGAACACTGCATCTCGTTATTTATGATTTCTTTATTTGTGTATTTAATTAGTTTTTTTATATCCTTTTTAATTCAATTGATCGTTAACTAGCCTATACTCCTTTTGATTATATATTTTTTTCAGTTTGTATGTGGGTGGGATAGGAGGAAATTTGGAGGCATGTTTGTGTGAGTTTGTGTTTTGTATGTTTGGTATATTTGGTTAACTAAAAAAATTGAAAATAAAATATTCTAAAAAAAAAAAAAAATGCTGATATTTGTATAACAAAAAAAAAACAATAGATATTGTTAAAAAAAAAAAAAAAGTGACTGATCCTGACTTGCCTTGATATCAATAAACCATCTTATTTCACAACAGCTACAGCAGTAAATTTCCCAGCACATCATAAACATGCCTCACCTGCTGCTGCTGCTGCTGCTGCCTTTGCATGCCAAATGGAGGTGTGACTCTCATCCTATAGTTGTTGTCTTCCTCTCTGTGTTGCGCAATCCACAACTTATTCAACCACACACAACCACTCCCTTCCTACAAAAGTTGAGAGCTGTTGCATTAAGGTTCAAATTCGGTCGTGTCCCCGAAACAGCTCGTTCACAGCTGGAAACTTCAAGCTTGCAAACAACAAGCTATAACTTTGAAAAGGCGAGGACACTTGTACCTGAACTACACACACTCCCGTCAGGTAGGTACGCTTTAACTTTCGGGTTTTATTAGTGTGGTTTGTCATGTTTTCAGTCTTCCTCAGGTTGAAAACAACATGTTATCATCGCGATCAAGCGTTTGTGTGTTGAATTATAGGCTACAGTCTGCTGTGTTTACCTACTTTACTGTTTTATGTCGCAGTTTTTAATAGTAAAACAAATGGATAATAGGTGACTTGTGGCTTGTAAACAAACACTTTCAGTTTCACATCACAAACACTTTCTATAATTATGTTTTAAGATATTTCTGTACACAATAATAGGCTAAAAAACATGTTTCATAACTTCTTTAACAAAACAACCCGGAAATAAGACTTAACTACCCATGTGCCCCTGGGCAGAAATACTTTCAGACTTTATGCTTATTCCACTCTCTCTATCTCTCTCTCTGTTTGTTTCACAGTGTTTTTCCACTCACTACTGTGTCTGATTGCTATCATTTCCTCTCCTCCCATCAGCTGCTGATCATGGGGGACATCAAGAAAGGGAAGAACACATTTGTCAAGAAATGTGCCCAGTGTCACACGCTGACTGAGGGGGGAAAACACAAGGTGGGACCCAACCTGTGGGGTCTGTTTGGGAGGAAGACAGGACAGGCATCTGGCTTCAACTACACACAGGCCAACATCAATAAAGGTATGGATCACTTATGACACATTATCCGCTGATTCATGTCCAATGACGTAATACAGGCACATTGGAAACACAAGAGGGCAGCCCGGATGTATTCTCTCCCGTTTGTGTCCTGGATTGACACGGAGAAGATGGCTGAACAGGTGGAGCCACACTGAAGTTTAGGAGTCATGCACCACTAATATTAGGAGACATAAAAACAGTCCACACCTGACAGTTTCTATCCACCCCACACCTTTTATAATATAGTACATTTCTACTTGTTTCTTTGTTTTCCAAAAGGTTTTCCCTTGTGCAAAGGGCAACAATCAGCTACATTTAAGGATGCGTGGGCATTATTTTGTGCCAGCTAGTGTACTGTGTTGATTAAATCTTCCTTCCTGTGGAAATTAAAGCTTCAGTAGGCAGAATGTTTTTGGCATCATTGGGTAAAAATTCCATAATAACCTTTCAGCATATTGTAATTCAAGTGTTCTGAGAGAAAACTAGACTTCTGCACCTCCTCATGGCTCTGTTTTCAGGCTTTAAAAAATATACCCCGTGACGGGAGACTTTGGCCAATCACAGGTCATTTCAGAGAGAGAGAGAGAGAGAGAGAGAGAGAGAGAGAGAGAGAGAGAGAGTTCCTATTGGCTGTGCTCCGGCCGGTGGGCGGTGTTGGTATTTCCTCAACAGATCTCAACATGGCTGTCGGGTCACAAACTTTCTCATTTTACAGCTAAACGGTACACTACAAAATGTTTCTGAAAACATTTGAGGAGAGAAATAGGCATTACAGTAACAGAATATTAATTCATATTTGATCAGCGCTTTCTAGTTTGACTGTTTGATCAGAGTTTGTGAATGATTGACAGCTGCCTCCGTTGAACGAACAGCCAATAGGAACCCTCTCTCTCTGAAATGACCTATGATTGGCCAAAGTTTCCCGTCACAGGCTAGATTTTTTTTAAAGAAAACAGAGCCATGAGGAGGAGCAGAAGTCTGGTTTTCTCTCAGAACACTTGAATTACAATATGCTGAAAGGTTATTATGGAATTTTTGCCCAATGATGCCAAAAACATACTGACTACTGAAGCTTTATCATGGTATAAAATATTGTCTTTTCTTCTTCCCATGAATATAACACATACATGTGTATGTTAATGTTTAGATATGTGCAATGATTGTGTCACATTTACTGCTATAGAGCTCAGAAGCAGCTCCGTCCTTGTGTTTCCTTTACCGGTCGGTCAGAGCAGCAGGTCTGAACAGGCAGATGAGCTCTGGTCTAACATGAGCCAGTAAAACCTGAACACAGTTATCAGATGCGTGAGAATGCAGATTTGTCACATAATTACAGTATATAAATAAGATCATGTTCATGAGAACATATTGCAAACCTTAACCTTTACATATGTTTAACGTGTGTGTGTGTGTGTGTGTGTGTGTGTGTGTGTGTGTGTGTGTGTGTGTGTGTGTGTGTGTGTGTGTGTGTGTGTGTGTGTTTTAGGTGTCATATGGGGTGAGGATACTCTGGAAGAATACCTTAAGAACCCTAAGAAGTACATTCCTGGTACCAAGATGCTCTTCAACGGGATCAAGAAGAAAAAGGAACGACAGGATCTTATAGCCTATTTAAAGGACGAGACCTCCTAATATACTGACAACACAGAACACACACATGCAGCTGTACATTTTGTTTTTTGAGTTCACAATTTACAATAGCTTTTTTAAATTTATCACTACATATTATTGCAATACAACATTGCTGCCACTCTGTTTTTGTGTGTAGGAGACTGTTTTTAATTATCGTATGAGTCAGCCTTGTGGCTTTTCCAGATATTTCTCAGTCAAGGCTTCTTAAAGAGGCAGCCTTCCTTTGGGATTTTCTAAAAACAAAGGTGTTTATATTTTACTACCGTTTGCACAGAAACTACACACTGCATTTCTTGGGGTTTATTTTTTTATTATATAATGTTTACTACTTGTTCTATAATGTTTACTACTTGTTCTTGTTCTTATACAGTCTCAAAATGGGTCGACTTTGAAAAAGTCTTTATGTTAAATGGTGCTGGACTGTCTACTTTATTTTCTGGTGGAATTATTTCTTATGCTGTAAAGTTGCACTTTAAAGTGAGTGTTTTGTATTTCTACATGTTCTACATTAATGTGTGTTTAACAACAGTAAGGTCAAACAGATTTGTCATTTACAGGATAACAGCCATATTTTAGTTAAAGTCATATTTACAGACTTGGTCTAATAACCTGTTGAATATAGGTCAATCCTATAAGTGCGTATGTTTACATTGTACTCTTTATACTGAGTTACTGTTTTATACTCTGTTATCACTCCAGATTTCTACACAATGCCTTGACTAGAGTATATAAACGGATGTGGCAATAAAATGTTTTTGCTTTAGTGAATTATTTCAGTGGGCCATTCTTTGCACGGTTGTGTTTCCTTCCACTTTGAAATGATGTATTCAGCTACTGTATTAATTTCATTTACTTGATGTGTTTAGTTTAGTTAGGTATTTAGTTAGCTTGGCACTTAATCATCCGTAATGTCTTAGTATAAACACAATATCTCAGGAACACCTCTAGGGAATTTCTTCAAATCTGGCACAAACCTCTACTTGGAATCAAGAATGAACTGATTCAATTTTGGCGGTCGAAGGTCAAGGTCACTCTGACCTTCACATCCGTTCCATTATCATGATATCTCAGGAACACCTGGGGAGAATTTCTTCAAATTTGGCACAAATGCCCATTTGGAATCAAGAATACATTGACTAGATTTTGGTGGTCAAAAGGCACTCTTGACTTCACAAAACACGTTTTTGGCCATAACTCAAGAATTCATATGCTAATTATGAAAATTTCACACCAATGTCTAACAGGATCAAATGCTGAAGTGATGACATTTTGGACAGACATGGATGTAAACTGTAACTTGAATGGTTAGTGTAGTCATACAACCACTAGGCAGTAGTTCCTTATACTAAATATAGTTTTTGGGCACAAATGGGTTAAATATATCTTATGTCATCTATATATTTACACAGCAGATGTCTTTCACCTTTAATGTCCCACATAAATATGTCAAAAAATACACAAAAAATGGAGAGTGAAGTTATGTAAGATTGATTGATTTTTTACTATTATTTCTTCTGTGAACTAAAATATCCAGCAGAGGTCGCCATTTCACTGCTGAAGAGACCATCAGCACCACTGGACAATAAAACGTGCCAAACCGGTGTAAGCAGCATGTCGACTTAAAATATCAGTGCCATCATCCCAGCTATTCAACCAGATGTACTAAAGTGGATCCAGAGGACGCACCAGTTAACGAGACTCTGATCCAGACAGACCTGCTGTGTTGGCTCCACTCAGTGGCCTCTGCTGGGAGGAAAAAAGGTCCTCCCTCTCTTCAATTGTGTTGTTATTGAACGGCGGAGGGGAAAGCAGCGGGTCGATAAGTGGATCAGATTTATTAGCGGTCCAGATTGGCTCCATGCAGCACGCCAAATGACAAGAGGAGCCACAGACTGTGGGGCTGCACACCGCGCATTTCATTTAAGGTTAGAGGAGCGCCAGACAGGCAGCGTGTCTCTACAAGTCAAGTGGAAGGTAAGGGGGGATCTTGTGCATTAAAATGCCATGGATGTGCTTCCATTTAACGCATCTGGATCATCAGCTTTCTGTGCATTTAATTAGGGAGACATATTCATGAAGATGCTGATTGATTGCAGCATATTTTCTGCATGGAATTATCTTTTTGTTTTAGGACTTTGACATCTGACCAAAAAACGTATGCTGTGTGTACTATTTTTTGTTTAAGTTCAACCAAATGGAGACAATATTGGGATTGTAGTATATGCACATAATAGTTGTAGTACATTTGCCTGCCATATCTGAATATTAAAAAAGGGGTGGCATCTTATGCTGCCAGGTGCTGAATGTATGACATAATCTTTATACTTTATCATATACCAAATCAGTGGAAAACTGATTCACATCTGAAATTTAGCAGATGAAATAATGAGCATACTGGAGATGTGTTTGTGTGAATGAATGAATTTGTAACAGCTGTATATAGCCTACTATTGTTACTATGACTTCTGTCATAAAGGGGCACTGGCAGAAGTCATAATAATAAAGCCTGAGTGATATAGCACCCCAACACACAACCCCAGGTCTAATTCTGGCACCACAAGGCTGAAAGGGGGTTGGTGCACGGCTGGAATTACAGCGGTGGTTGCATCTGCTGCAGTGTGGAGCTGCAACAAGTTTATTATGCTATGAGGAGAGAGAGAGAGAGAGAGAGAGAGAGGCTTCAGAGGACTGAGGTTAAATGGGTGATCAAATAGTGACACCCTCTCTTGAGGGAGTAGGGAAAAGTGACAGCTGCCAGTAACTGTATTAAGCTCAGCAGAAATAGAGTGTGTGACAGGTTTGTGTTGCATTAGGGAAACCGTCAGGATGGATCTGGTCAAACTTGCAGTGTCCCTCCACATCCTGCTGTGTTCTGCATGGGCTCGTCACTCTTCTTACCTAGACAGCATCCTCTCAACCCGCTCAGGTAAGCTGTGTGAGTGAATTGTGAATAGACTGACAGAAAGGAGCACCTTTCAACATTGTGCGTCCGTCATCATGGCAGACTGACTTGTCTTCCTTCTCAGTTCTCAGGTTTCTGGATGAGCCGTTGACGTTTGACCCCTGTTGTCTCATGTCACCGCCACCGCCACCGCTCTACCCTCCGCCACCTCAGCTGTGGAAGCGGGGCAGCCCAGTAGGTGTTCACAATATGCTTGCATAAAATGCACCTCATTTACAACACATTTGCCACTGATTTGAAACCCTATTATCTTGCGTGTTTCATTGAAGGATGGTATTGGTGTGTTAGAGCCAAGTGTTTTTGGAGGAGAGGTACAGGAAAAGGAAAAACAAAAACCTGTGTTACCTGGGTGTTCACTTGGACCTCCAGGACCTCCAGGACCCGAGGGCCCAGAGGTAAGGCCCTTTTTTAAATACTACAGTGTTTGAAACCTGATTAAATCGTAGTACATCCATCAGACGTTTAATCTTCCTTCTGCAGCCATTTGAAGACAGAAATATTGTTAAATGGAAATGAAACTAAATGACCTTTATAGTATTGATTTTTCTACAAATGCACTCTTTTAGAATATGTGAGCTGGATATAAATTTGGTGTCATGTTTCAGGGTCAAGGTGGATTACCCGGCATAAAAGGACCAAAAGGGGAGAAGGTGTGTGTTTGTTTTTCTTTGAAATATGTCTCTAATGTATTTTTGCTGCAGAAGTATTTGTGCGTATGTCCTTGTGTTCCTCTCTGCTCTAATGAGTGCTACGTCTCCTCTCCCCTCATTTGTCCTCTTCCAGGGAGAAATTGGACGTCCAGGGTCAAAGGTGAGCCGCTCCTCCCCTCCTGCATGTCGCGTCCTCCCGCTCATCTCTCTTCGGTCCATCTCGCTTGTCCTTGGAATAATGGGATCTGGATTCCTCTCTCCGCTGTCCCCTCTATGCATCCTCAATCTCTGTGATGTGATTTGTCTATTGATGTGCTCAGAATATCCTCTGCAGCTGCCGCTCGCTGTAACCACGTAGCAAAGCTCGATCACATCCCTGGACGTCTCCAGTCATCCTCACCTCTCTGTCATCTCCCTCTTCTTTCCATTTTCCTCTGCTTCTCCCTTCCTTCTCTCTCCTCCTTCCTTTGGCATGGCTCCATTAGCCCTCGTACTGGACTCCAGTCCTGCTGATCCAGGCTCTCCAGCACTCCACTTCTGCACTTTAATCTTCCTAAGTGCTTTTGCTCTCCGTGATAAATCACTCCACACAGCAGCAGGTCCACGGTGTCTCTACAGGCCGCTGCTTTAATGACAGGCAGCTAAATATGAGAGCATGCTGCTAGCATGGCAGCGGCTCTGGGATGCTCGTCCAGGTGTCACAGAGATGTGAGGCTGTTGTTTAATATATTGGGGTCTTCTGCTTGCAGGGAACTGGCGACAGAGCGAGATTGATGAAGCTTTTATTCCTGTCCACTAATTAGCAAATCTCAGTGGCATTGTTAAAGCTTTGCATGCAAGGTTTTTTCCTCTGTCATGTCCAATTAGGAAATCATAGGAGGTCAGTTTGACATGCTTATTTGTTTCTGAGCCTTATTTAAAAGGTACAGCATGTAGGATTTGGTGAGATCTAGTGGTGTGGTTGCAGATTGCAACCAACTGAATACCCCTCGCTCCCTTTCCAAGACTGCGGTAATATTACCATTATCATTAACATTACCATAATAATACTACTTTAGGAGCAACGGAAGTCCGATGGCGGTTGAGGGTACCACGGTTTTGCACTTGCGTTATATTCACATTAACAAGCGTGTCGGAGAACTACGGTGGCCTTCAGTGATGTAAAAACCTAAATGGCTTTCTCTAGAGCCAGTCTTTGGTTTGAGTAACTTAGCGGACTCTGTGAAGGAGACCTGTTCCCTACGTAGATATGAAGGGCTCATTCTAAGCTAACGAAAACACAATGATTCTTAGTTTCAGGTGATTATACACTAAAGGAAACAAAGTTATGAATATTATATTCCATTTCTGCTAATTGATCCTCTGGAATGTTACACACTGTTCCTTTAACCTGGTTATTCTCTTTGAAAATCAGTAGCTCTTTGTCAGGGGAAACAGGGCCATGACCGAAGCATCTTGATGAACATAAAAAGGTGCAGATCATCAGCATAGTACATATTTTTAAACCAATAATATGCGAAATCATCGTCAGAGACGATGGCTGGTGGGTTCAGAGATTGTATTTCGGCTAATGCTTTAAGCCTCTTTCGCTCTCCACACAAACTGTTTACCTGCATTCAACCAAAGCCTGCTTAAACTTGATTGGTCAATACTACTCGGACTACAAACAGAAACCAGAATCCTTCCGATGCCAATATTGTGCAAAACCAGGCTAGCTGTTTCCACCTGTTTTCAGAATTTATTCTAAACTAACATAATCTAACCAGCTGCTGGCAGGAGCTTCACATAGACACCATAGTCTCATCTAACTCACGGCAAGAAAGTGAATAGGCCGGTTGAACTAATTCGGAAAGTAATGTATTAAATTAAAAATGCAAATGAGATTTTATTTAAGAGAACAAGGTTGAAACGTCCTGCTGTTGAAGATCAGACTGATGACACTCAAAAAGAGATTGAGTCTGTTGCAAAATCCTTGATGCAATTTAAAGCAAGAGACTCCGTTTCCCGTCATTTTTTCAGCAAGAGGGAAGAGAAAACGCATCAATAGTTCAATAAACGCTGGCACTGATTGTGTTTCTGTAGGGTCGTACAGGGGCTCCAGGCCTCCCAGGGAAACCAGGACTACCAGGATGGCCTGGTCCAGAGGGACCAGAGGTAAGCCTCATGTTATCACTCCATGTACTGTCTTGAGGTTTTAGACAAATATATATCACAAATACAATCCAACACAGTCATGTGTGTATGTTTGTTTTAGGGTGAGAAAGGGGATCCAGGACTCATGGGATTACCAGGACTGAGGGGACCACCAGGGACAAAGGTTAGTCACATCTTTACAACATCATACACACAATTATGTGTATGTTTGGAAAGAAAAAAAGCCTAGTCTTTCATTGACTATCATTATCTGCTGTTATATTCCTTGTGTATCTTTTCAGGGTTTGCCTGGTTACAAAGGAGAGAAGGTGAGTTCACAATCACTTCTCACAGTGCACACGTTTGTCACTACAAAACTTTTAAAGCCTTCATTTCATTTTTCTCTGTTCTTTTTTTTAAAAAAAAGGGGCCTCATGGTGACCCTGGAGCAGCAGGACCAAAAGGCGACAAGGTTGGTGGAGAAATGTCATTAATTGTTTTTGAAAATATTGTGTTGTGTAATTCTTAACAGCCCATTTATGCTTTGACTACGAGCTCTTCACCTCATGCTGTCTTGAAATGGACTTTAAAAAAGTGAAAACTCTTCAACAGTTTGCTCAATTACTGGTTAGGATCCAAAGCAGTTCATCTGACATTTCAAGCTCTCTTGAGCTCTCTATCTCAGAGACAGATTAAATTAACATTAAACATTTTATGAGTGCCTGCTCTGCTCAGATAATGACTTTTCTCACATTGGGCTATCATTTCGTCTCTATTTAGGGTTCCATTGGTTTGCCCGGGATGCTCGGACAGAAGGTAAGAATGATTCAATAATGAGGACACTAAAGAATCTGATTTAAACTGATTATCCTTCAACTCCTTTCCCAGGGTGAGCAAGGACCAAAGGGAGAGCCAGGACTTGCGGGGAAGAGAGGACCTACTGGACGGCCTGGAAAGAGAGGCAAACAGGTGAGGTAGCATCACTTAACCCCGATGTGCATGGTGCTCTGACACTCTGCTCTTCCCCATTCTGTGAACTGAGAGCTGCATCTGCTCACCGGCTAAGTCAGTCACTCAACTTATACTTCCAGCTCTAAGTATAGACTTCTGAAGGGGCTGCGAGGTCTTTGGCGTCTCAGATCTTCTCAGCCTAAACATTTATGTATGCACACACGCGCACACACACACACATTTGTTTTTCCATGGACTAGATTATCCCAGCTATGCACAAGTGGCGGTGTAGGTCACCTTCAGTGTGTGTGTGTGTGTGTTTTCTAATTTTGGGATGTTGCCTGGTTTGAACAGGGCACGAAGGGCCATAATGGAACCCCAGGAGCCATGGGCCCCCAAGGACCCCCAGGTCTAAATGGCCATCCAGGGCCACCTGGTCCACCTGCCTCAGGTACAGTAACTCACACACTCATGCACAATCAGCCTAAAATTACAGTGTATAAGAAAAATAAACAAAAGGATGGAGGAGGTCTGGACACTAGTGGCTGTAGAACCCCGAAACTGGGAGTTGTCCGTGTTTTTGTCTTAGAACCTAAACTCTTTCACACTGTGTTTTCAGTTCATGAAAGTTAATTGTAACATTTTGGTCGCATAAAAATGTCTTATACTTAGCTCCACCCTCTCGAGTCACTTCTGGTTGCAAAAAAACAAGATGGCGATGGCAAAAATGCAAACAAAGAACGTATATTGTCAAGAAGTGAAAGTCATTTGTTCGTTCCATTGCAACATCAGCGCCCAGCAGCAAAGCTACGCTTCTGCCATTTTGAACCGAAAGCGACTACCAGACGACAATAAAACATGCGCCTACAAAGTGCTATACAAAAGTAAAACAAAATGATTTCTATTCTATTGTTTTATTCTACTGAAATGGCCTGTGTTGAACAATAAAGTATTATAAATATAATAAACGTTTTCAGTCCAAAATGGAGGCAGCCGCTGTTGTCCAAAAAACACCGGAGTTGTTTCTCTTTGCTTCTATACTTTTGATGCCAAACACAAAACAACAGTCCACAAACCAATGGGTGACGTCACAGTGACTATGTCCACATCTTATTTACAGTCTACGGTATGTACGTGCCAACACAGTCCTGAGAAGAGGTCTAGCCAGCCAGATTAACTGAAAACACCTGTGTGGGTGTACAGAGGCTTTAAATATGGGGGGTAGGGCCACCCAATAATTACCAGATCAGGAACACCTGAGAGAGAGAAGAGCACAAGAAGAGGGGGAGCGCAGATGTTTAATATTAAAGTATAGTGTAAGCATACTATGTGTGTGTTAAACCCTTATCTTTGTCATGCATCTTTGTTTTTTTGCAGGTCTCTATCTAGTAGGGGAAAAGGGGGAGGAGGGTCCTCCTGGTCCACCAGGTCGCTGTGACTGTGACTCCACTCTTGGAGCAAATAATGCTCCTTTTGGCAGCTACACTCAACGGGGTGGCCTCAATAAAGTCCCTGCAGTAAGAACCCTCTCACATAAAATCCTTACAGTATTTCCATCCAAACGGTTCACACTGAATCAATTATTAATCATCAGCTTTTGCTCGTATGTATCCGTGCAGATATTTGTGGTAAACAGTGAGGAGGAGATGACCGTCTACGTCTAGACAACGCAATAGCATTCAGGAAGGATCTGAGGGTGCTCTACTTTAAAGATAAAGATGGATGGAAGCCCATACAGGTAACAACTATTAGAGTGTTATGTGATTGCTATGTAGGTGCCATATGCATCTTGGCTAAGACTTAGCAACATGTGAGTATGAAAGTTTATTTCTGACATCAGAAAAAAATAGTATGACAAATTTTAAAATCTCAACTCAAGGGCCACTTACTGGCCTTTTCAGGAGCTTTCCCACAGTCTTCCTCAGTGGATGGAGTTCGCTCAGTTGTCATATAGATGGCTCTGGTTGTCGTCAAAACATTTATGGTCATGCATGGTATTATACTGAATGACAACTGAGCAAATTCCATCTGCTGAGGAAGACCATGAGATGCGGTTTTAGAGCTTTGGAGGAAGCTAATAAGTGGACCTTGAATTAAGATTTCTTTGGTCAAATTGAGCTACATTTGTTTGAAAATATTAGGTTACATAAAACTTTCACTTTTCTACCTAATAAAGCCTAATTTTAGTCTAAATGCCTTGACACTAAAGCCACATTTTCTCATTGCTTTGAAATGTCATGTGAGTGTTTGTTTTCTTAAAAACTCGTCCAGCCCTTCCAGCCATTCCAGTCCACAGAGAAAGTCCCTGACAGAGTCGGTGTGTGTGGGGACGGAAAAGTGCAGCCCCAGCACGGAGAGGAGTGTGATGATGGGAACCAGATTGTCACTGATGCTTGTCTCAGTGAGTCTCATGCATCTCTTGCTCAGTTGAATACATGCCCAGTAATGTAGAGGAAAAGAAAAAAGTGGTAGAATGATCTACAGACAGCGAGTCTAATACCTCTTTACGTAATGTAATACAGTGCAACTAGAATTAAGATCAAAAACTATTTGTTAGTCAAAAAAAGAAGCCAAACTATTCTTCAAAATCAAAGAAATATGCAGCTTTTTGCTGCACAAACACCACCATGCTGTCACATACCCAGCTTTTCAAGAGACGCCCTGCAGAGCACCACAGAGTCTGAACCCACACGACAGAGGATAAAAGCAGAAAGCACTGTGAAACCTTTCCTTGATCTTTCATTAATCTCGCCCTCTCTTTTCCTGCCATCCTCTCACTTTCTCCTCTGTTCAATTAAATTAGCAGCAAAATGCTGTATTGGCAACACTGGAACACACAAGGAGTGCCAAAGCAATCTGTAACGTCTTCTCTCTCTCTCTCTCCCTCCTCTCTCTCCTAACTCTGCCACCGCTACACTCCCCTCATCTCCTTTTCCTTTCATCACTTCAGACTGTAAGTGGGCCTACTGCGGAGATGGCTACCGACATGAAGGCATCGAGGAGTGTGATGGAAAGGACTTCGGTTATCAGACCTGCAAATCCTATCTTCCTGGGTATGTTCACTGACAGCGTTCAGCGTGCAGACACAAACATACCCTATAATGTATAGGTACACCTTGCTACTATAGATCGTCTATGCCAAGATGACACCATGCAGTTTCCTTTTAATCAGCAGCCATCTAAGGATAGTAAAGGTCACTTGAATGAACTACTGTACTTTTACTATGATGTCTCTAAAAGCATCCAGAGATGATGGTGCATTATCCTGGCACCACCTACTGTACATTATTTTAGATGTCTAAATCACACAACTCTGCTTTATACCTATGCTTAAAAGGGATAGTTCAATATTTTCTGGGAATTGTACATTCTCGCTTTCTTGCTGAGTTGAAAAGATTGATACCACTGTTAACTTAGAGAGGGGTGTTGATCCTCTCATCTAGCTCTTTGCAAGAAGGCAAATTAGTGTATTTCCCTAAATTTTGAACTATTGCTTTAAAAGGTATAGTGTGTAGTGATGCGAAATATTACACACTGTTCCTTTAATAAAGGGCAAAATGGTGGAATTTTGGAGGTGAGGTGTGCTGCACAACCTGGGGAGATACTGAATGTAAATATAAGTATACACGTAGCGCAATCAAGTGCACTTGTTAAAAATAATTTCCCTTGTCTTCTGCAGGTCGTTTGGGCAGCTCAGATGCACCGACTCTTGCCTCATTGACTCCACTGGTTGCAAGTATTTCACCTGAACTGGAGAGTGAAAAGAAATGGCCAGATTGCAATTGTGCAATTCCTCTTTCTGATCACGGGGATTAAACTTCTGATTTCTTCTTAAGTCTCACCCCTTAAAAAATAACTCATGGACTGAGAGAGAGAGTACTATAAAGGAAAGCTCTTGTGCCTGCTCTGAGCCATGAAAAGTCATGGGAGTCGGCTTTGATCGACTGTCTCCCCTGGAGGTTTAATTCTTTTACCGGCCTCAGGGGGCAGCCTCCTGTTACTGTCACGCCATCGGCTGCAGCACTGTTATGGACACTGGTGATGGTGCGGAACATTTTAATGATTGTATCATATGAAATACTTACAATGTGTATGACTTGCTGACTGTTGATGCAGAAATAAGCTAAACTTCTTTTGTAATAATAATAATAAGAGAGATTAAAAAATAGCCTTTTCCAAAAGAGGCAATTATATTATTGATACTATATATATTGTAGTATGCAAATCAGGGGTGTGTAAATGTGTTTATTCCTGTGCAATGTATTAGGAAACATGTATTTATGAAGTGCAATGCTGTGATATTGCATGTAAAATGTGTAGCAGTGCACAGTGGACTGCTTTAACCAAGTGCTGTAAAAGTATGGCCCTCTTGAAGTGAATGTTCGACATGCAGGAGGATAACGAATGTCATAATGCAACAAGAAAAATACATGCAGCAGCATGAAGAAACTGCTCAGTTACATCAAAAATGACTCCAAAATTAATTCAGTAAATTGTGATTATTAGTGTATAATCTGCCTGCATGACTGTAAAGTTCATAAAACAACTGTACACTAATAAAGATTAGAAAAGGCCCTATTGAGATGAAGAGAACTTTGTGTATGGCGTTTGAAGAATTGAAACTGAAAAACTGAAATTTTCTGTAATATATATATAAAGTAGAAATAGTAAAATACCTACTTACCTGTGAAAAATGTCATTTTTTTCATTGGAATTTAGGGCTGAGTGATGTGAAGAAAATCAAATGACACTAGTGCTGTCATATTGCATGTAAATGTGTACCATTGCACAGTGGACTGCTTTAACCAGTGCTGTAAAAGTATGAAGTGAATGTTCAAAGACCCAACATGCAGGAGGATGTCATACTGCAACAAGAAAAAAATACTGCAGCAGCATGAAGAAACTGCTCAGTTACATCAAACTCCAGAATTAATTCAGTAATTTATTAGTGTATAATCTGCCTGCATGACTGTTAAGTCATGCAGGCAGATTATATAGTGTACAGTTGTTTCTCATAAAACAACTGTACACTAATAAAGATCAGGCCTCTGTGAGAGGGGATGTGTCTGTGGGCGGGGCTTCAGAGGAAAAGCAACCAATCAGAAAAAGACTTCCTGCAACAACTTGTATGATGAAACGTCACTGCCACGTAGAGGATCAGCACGTCGCTGCTTGTTCTCTAAACTTGTTCTCTAAACTTTAGCTTACCTGTTCATCCTTCTTAACCTTTGAGTGTGCTAGCAGCATGCTGCTGATCCTCTGCTCCGCCCTGCTGGTGTCTGTCGGCGGTGGGAAGCTGCCTGAAGCCGACGTGGAGGTAGAAGTCCTGCACAGACCTTTTCTCTGTCACCGAAAGTCAAAGTACGGAGACCTGCTGCTGGTGCATCATGAGGGCTACTTTGAGAACGGGACCATGTTTCACACCAGGTATGTTTCATGAAAGTTTCAAGTAGTTGCTAAAAAGTCCTCCTACATTACTCCTGGTGCTTCCTGTACAGTTACCATAACGGGAGTTACTTTTTTCTTTTACCTGCCAGGTGTCACTACTACTTGACTCCGTTCCAAGTGCGCGCGTGTTAAATCTCCATGGTGACGCCTCCATCTATCAGGGTCACGTGATAAAACATTTTTTAAAGGGTCAGTTCAGACAAATTATTAGAATAGACATTTCTCACTTTCTTCTAGTGGTTTTATTTGATATGCTATAGTTTTGAGATATTCATCCCTCAAACTAATACAACTAATACCACCAACCCATTACAATGGGCTTTTTTCACAGCAGCCAAGGATTGTAATATTACGACTTTTTTCCTCATATAGTTATGACTTTATTCTCGAAATCTATATTTCTTTTTTCCTCAATATGATTTTAGTGAGAGAATGTTTTTGTAATTTGGGTGAATCGACCCTTTAATTAAAGAGATTTATCATTAGTAATGTGAGAAAGTTATCAGTAAGAATTCTTGATTTTTTTTTTATTTTAGATTTTAGATTAATCTCCAAACTCATTGACCTATAATAATAATAATAATAATAATAATAATAATAATAACAATACTCAGAAATAAATGACAAGTTTATGTCAGGAAATAATCCAATAAAAACACATACATTTAGTGTTATATACCCATGTTATTTAGGGTGAAGATTTAAGCCTGGACAAAATTTAATTAAAAAAAAGTTTTGGCACTGTAAAGGTAAATTCATTAAAAAGAATGATTACATCTTATTTGTATTGCATAGTTTTAAGTCAGCTCTGTAACTGAGGGTTGTTAACTCTAATTTCCCCCGTTATTACCTGTTATTGTCCCTGAAGGGGACAAAAAAAGACCTTCTCAAAGTCCTTCCCTGTTCAGACCTTTAACTCTCCACTATGTCTGTGTATGTCCACCAGTCGAACTGAAGGTGACAAGCATGCCATGTGGTTTACGCTGGGCATCAGAGAAGTGATCAAAGGCTGGGACAAAGGCCTGCAGGACATGTGCTCTGGAGAGAGGAGGAAGCTGATCGTACCTCCAGCCCTGGCCTACGGGAAGGACGGCAAAGGTACTGTGGCTTTATGTCCGTACAGTATATGCATGCAAACCTCACTGCATGCTGGTATTACATACATGGCACTATCTTCATAAACATGCTTGAGGTTTTACTAAATGTGTATCCCGTATATTATGCATGTATATTACTTGTGTGTCTTGTTTTAAATGGCTCTCCAGGACTCCCACGCTGAATGAAGGTTTCATTCAGCAATATTAGTCCACTTTCTCTCAACATGGAGCATGTGAACAATGCTATGCTTTGTCCTGGTAAGAACACACCATCCTAACTCATAACATCTGTCTCTTCTGTGCCTTACTAACTGTTGCTATGACAACAACAACCTTGAATGATTTGCTATGACTAATAATGCAACCTAAGTTTGTTTCTCATTAACACTTTCAACATGTTTTTTAAACTTATTTACTCACAATTTAACTCCGAATTCACTCTTGAATTCACTGTTTCTGCAGCACTATTCAAACCAGTTGATTTCTTCATACTGAAGCACTCTCACAGAAACCTCAGGTGACAGCCAGCCTCAGTTTTTAGCTGACCTCTTGCTCTGTGGTTTTGTCTGGTCAGGTAAGATCCCACCTGAAAGCACGCTGACCTTCGTCGTCGAGGTGCTTGACATCAGAAATGGACCGAGGTCACATGAGTCCTTCCAGGAGATGGACCTCAACGATGACTGGAGGCTCTCCAAGCATGAGGTACACACATGTTGCTTATTGCATATTGCTGTTGTTCTTTTTAAAAAAACAGAAAAAACCCAAGATATGCAATTATCAAATGGGCAGTTCTATTTTTTAAAGCCTCTTAACACCCACACAGATGTTTTCAGTTCTTCTGGCTGATTGTACCTCTGCTCAGGTTGAAGGCAGTTGGAGCTGACAAGAATTTACTAATGGTGCCTTCAAAGGGGGTCGTGTTTACCGTGTTCACGAGAAGAGTCCAAATGAACGCCCCCCTCTTTTGGTATTTACGACCTCGTAAGTTTCTGAAAGCTCCGAGTTCATGAATTGTGACGTGTTTGTTGACGTCACAAATGGCAGAGGTCATGGAAGTTAATTTTTCGGGTACATAAGTGAATATATTGTAATTTTAGTCATGTATTGTTGTTCATGGTAATTTTATAATATGTCTGAGGAAAATGTTGATATTCCCAACGGCCTCATCTTTTTCCTGTCATTATGCATTTGCATTTCCTGCATTATGTTACCCACTTGCTAGTTTGCTAAGTCGTTATCCTCTGTGGCTTCTATACCAACAGTAACGTTAATATTGCCGTTGCTTAGCAGCAGTGTTCTCACGACTTAACCACTTGAGAACCGAGCATATCGTGTACACAACTTCCCAAGTTGTAAACGCAAGCTCTTGAGTTTCATTTTAAAGCACCATGCGTCTCAAATCTTCATCTACCAATAAGAATGATAAACGTGTAATTTGTCCCGCCCTAACAGGTTCAACAAAGCTAACAAGATGTCACTCAGTTAGTCTATAAACGCCCACACAGTCCTGAGAGGAGGTCTAATCAACCAGATTAACTGAATACACTTACTGGGTGTTCAGAGGCTGCATTGTAAGGATGTAACTGGAATTTGATTTCTTTATCTGTCTCTAGTAACACAAGAGCTTTTGTTTTCTCAGCTCAACCTGTCTCAGTCTCACTAATCGTCCTGCTCTCACTCGATCCAACAGGTGAAAGAGTATCTGAGGAAAGAGTTTGAGCGTCACGGCTACCCTCCCAACGACACGCTACATGAGAACATGATGGAGGACATCTTCGCCAAAGAGGATGCGAACAAAGACGGCTTCATATCCTCCAGAGAGTTTACTTACAAACACGATGAACTTTAAATCCTCTCACTGTCCCACGAACCACTCAGTCGTCCAGCGTCTTCCAGTTTTCATTCAGAGTTTTATTGCTGAATTATTATGAAAGTGTTTCACTTTTATAGAAGAATTGTGTTTGTCTGGTGTGTGTGTGTGACATGTAAACTCCTCCTGTGTGAAGTTGTGTGGTGAGCTTTGAGCCAACGAGTTTGTTTTACTTCTTCTTTGCATTTTTGTGTTTGCTTTTACAAAAGTCCATTCCACTCTGTCTTATATATAACATTTTAAAGAATGTATTTATGCAATTATCAGTGTCGCCAAATATCAGATAGGAAAAACAGGCACGGAGCAAATGCTTGTAGTGGCAGTGCATCCAAAGTTAGTGGATAACAGTTGCCAAATTTGGCTGTGAAATTCCCCTTAATGGAAATAAAGTGTTTATTTCCTTTACAAAATGTTACTAGATCAATGTAGTTTACCTTTTGTGGGTCCATTACGAAAGGAATTGCTTTTTCTCCTGTACGGTAAACGAATCAGCCCACTTCAGAGAACAAATATCATTAAATCAGGCCTCTTTTAATGCTATTTTCTTGATTTAATGACGATTGTTCTCTGAAATAGACTGATTCGTTTATCATAATCGATATGATGAGATTGTGTGTGTTTAAGTTAAGTCATGGAAATGCGAACTTTGGTATTTTTTAATTTTCTATCAAGCAGTTAAACGGGTATTTCTATACGGCATCATCAGTTTTCCATGGTAGATATGATTACTTGACATAGCAGGAAAAGCAGATGTGAACAGGAATGTAACCACTCTGTTTCTTTTTCTGTTAAGTGCTCCCAGTAAGCCAGCATACACAACACTCAGGTACTGGTAAACCTAAATGGAATGCAGCCATAATTTACGTTATTAGAGACACCTGTTTGACATGTGAGAACAACTCCGAGAAAGGTGCATTGACACATGCAGACAGTGCAGTGTCAATGCTGAAATTATATATATTGTTCAGCCCTGTTCTGCAACATACACACAATCTAAATCTTGCACATCAAAGTTTACCCTTCTGTGTCTCAGACAGCTCAATTATCTAATTATGAATAATTCTATGTTCCAGCTAAAATCCAAGGAAGACTCATCTCAAAAGACAAGGTGTTATTAAATGTACTTTTTACAGTACTGTACAGTGACAACTAGAATCTGGGCCGTCCAGTTTCTATAACCTCAGGGTTATCTAATGTAAACGCATCAAGACTAAACTCAATATGAAAATACATGTTCTGGTTAAGGCAGATTTTAATGTTGTATTTTACAACCAATATGATCATTAAAGTCAACTTTTTAAACAAAATACTGTGGTTTATTTGGTGGTGACACTTTACACATTGAACCAGCAGGTGGCACTGTTTTGACAGGTGTTAGTGTTGGTTAATACAGGGAGAAAGGAAACACTAAACCTCATTATCTATTCATGACACCTCAGTGTAACTTAAAACACATGCATTCCCATGATTAGAAAAGCAGTAGTCAGTATATTCTCTTCTACACTTTTATGGATGCGTTTATAAAAATAATGACATAAACACAGGAGAGCACCATTATATGTACAAGGATTTATGAACCCTCAAGGTTAGCATATCCAAGTATTCACCTGCAAGTTTTTTCACATTGAGTTGAAGATGAGGTTTCCATAGTCGCCCGCTAATAAGGGAAAACAGATGACATCTTGAGAGGATTGTCCCGCTCGAACGTTTTGAAAAAAGGTGTAGGGAGAATATTGTTGGAGCACATTTGGAGAATGAAGAAGGAGCTTCTTCTTGCACAGTAGGCCACAGTTTGTTTTTATAAAAGAGCTTTACTATCTGTGTGTTCAAGAATGTTTCTAGGGTTAAATGCAGACTTTAAAAGCACCACTGCTTAAAGGGACAGATCATGACATCAAATCAAAATATTCTATTCTATATGTAGATACTGAAATGCTTAAACCATGTCAAGATCCATGTTAAATATAGCTGCTGGAAGACACTGTGTATACTGTATGTGTGTGTGTGTGTGTGTAGAGTCTGTATGTAACTCATGAGTATGAGTAGGGAGAGCCCTCCTCCTCACACACATTCAAAACATTCCACACTGGAAGAGGTCAGAGGTCACATAGTCAGAATAAGGCGGGACCCTGTTTGACACTCACATACACAAATACACTAGACAACAAACAACACACACTCAGAGCATGCAACCAAATAAGCCCATGACAGTTATGTTATTGTCATGAGGAGGAGGAGGAGGAGGAGTAGGACCGAGTCTGTGGTGGATGAAGAACAGGGCGAGGCCTTGACTCATCTGAGGTGTGTCCTAATCGCAGGTGGTTTGGGGTTCACTGTGAGAGAGAGGAAAGAGGAAGACAAACTCAGTAGATGATATTGAAGAAGTCATGGGTTAAGTAGAGAAATAATGAGCGTGCCGTGGTGCTACTTACCTCTGTTTTCTTTGCTGGGGTAGATCCGAGGGAAAGGCTTGAATTCTTCGGGAGGGGGGAAGTCTTCTACGGGGTGGAACTGGAACTTGGATTCAAAATTGTCTGCTAGAAGTAGATGTACAGTAAAGATGCAATTAAAGTTTGTCCTCATTTTCAAATAGAAGGTTATTCAAGCTCTATCTCCCTAATCGGCCTCTTCGAAAATAAACTTATGTCATCTTCTCATCCCATCTACGGTACTTTGGCTCTGCAAATTAAATTTTTTCATCCATAAAAAAAGGGAATGACAGGGCTCCTATTATACTTAAACCAACAACAGGGTAGAAATGGGTAGAAGGTAGAAAAATATATACTTAAAACAACATAAAAGTATATTCCACAAGCAATTAAAACTGCTGTGAAAATATTAAAACTTTAAATTACAATTTTGTTGTACTGTCTACTGCTTAGTGCATGTGGAAGGTGGTCTACAGCAGTCCGTATTGTCCACGTGCATGATGATGATGGAGGAAATAAGATAATAGGTAAGAAACTTGAATTAAATTTAATTTCATTTAATTACATTTAATTAATTGTAATTAAATTTAAAAAATGTAAAATATTAAATTAAATTAAAAAAATATATTATAAAAAAAAACTAAATTACATTAAAAAAAATAAATAATTAAATTAAATTGTACTTCTACTCTTATTTCAGGTCACTCTGAATAAGAAAATCCACTAAAGGCCTTCTAAAATGTCAGATAAATAATGTCAGATATATAATTGTAAGATACACTCACCCAGGCTGTGCAGGTGTCCATTCCTGAGACTTGACGGAGGCAGGGGAGGTGGTGGAGGAGGGGGAGGAATGCGGCTGGACAGCTCGGTAGAGGGGGAACGAGCCGGGGGAGCTGGGGGAGGAGCCATCCGACCCACACCTGTTGCCATGGGTGACAAGAGCAAAAATGTCAGACATCAGTAATAAAATCTACAACATGAAAAATACATCAAAATCCAATATGATTGTTGATGATGTTGTGATAACAGAGACAGCAAGGCCACATTTTTTCTCTGTGAAAAAAGCATTGATTTGTAAATGCTGCTAAGAAAAACACAACAAATACCCTGCTGGCTTTAACAACCAGCTGCAACAACTGCCACAGTTTATAACCTATACTTGTTAGGACGTTCCAGACAAGTTTCAAACGCACAACTAACAGTTACTACAAATACTTCTACTGGTGTTTTTCCCCATAAACATGTTGAATCATGTGTTGTAAACGGTACTTCAGATGAAACTTTGTTGTATTTTTCTTGAGTTTAAAAAGAAAAGTCTACACCTCATCTGCAAACTTGATTTCCAGGGTTTATTCTTCTCCAGACTATTTTATAGCAGTGGTTTATAGCAGCCTGTTTTTGCTTGCGACCCCTTAAAAGACAGTTGTGTCTACTTACAACCCCTATTGACAGTTTACTTTATGTCCATTAGCTGTGAACAGTTCTACCAAAGAGGTTTTTTTTCCAGAATTGACTTAGTTGAACAATTTCTACAGCCATAGAAAACAGTATTTCACAAAAATAAAGCAAATATTATATAAAAGTCAGGAAAAAATAAACCAATTCTTTCCTCCTATCCTTAAAATCATCTCGCAACCCGTCAGATTTAACTTGTGACACCCTTGCAGGGTTCCTAAAAACCTCACCCTAACTACTATTTTAGGGTGCCTTCCTATCTAACTTGTAAATGAGATGATATAAAGAAAACCATGGTCAATCTTTCTCTTGTACATCTAATACATCATCTTCACTTTCTTAGGTTGGCTCCATCTTACTACGATACTTAGGGCTGAACATTGTGTTTGAATATGAGTGAAAATCATCTCAATCACCACTGACTTGAAAAGCTCACTCCAAACAAATATGACAGTAAGTTATTTTTTTTCATCAACAGAAAGATGATTGGTGAGATAAAAGACAATTCCTCATCTTGGCGTCCACCTACCTGCACTTCTGGGCACAGCAGGCGGCCGTCGGGTGGGAGCGTTGCAGGGGTACGAGGGAGGCAGAGAGCGCATGGTCGGGGAGGGCACTGCGGCCAACTTGGGTGGTGGAGGTGGGAGGGTGGTAGGGCAGGTGGGGGTGAAAGAAGACGGGAGAGGGGGAGCAGGAGGTGGGGGAGGAGGTCCCAGTGGGCTGTCCCGCAGGATGGGGAACCTTGAAGGTTCAGAAAGGACTGGGGAGGGGGCTGGAGGGTAGAAGTACCCTGAGGAGCGGTCCCCTGCTGGTGGAGGAGGAGGAGGAGGTGTAGAGGGCTGGGAGATGGTGGTGTGGTATGAGTGCTGGATGGGCAGCCAGGTGGGTTTGGTGACCTGGGTTGGAGGAGGAGGAGGAGGGCAGGAGGGTAGAGGCGGAGGCCTGTTGGCGGGTCGGTCCTGGAAAGCTTGAGGTGGGGGAGGCGGGGGAGGAGCAGAGGGAGGGGCGGGTGGAGGCGGAGGGGGAGAGGAAGCAGGGAAAGAAGGTGGGTGCTTGCTGCCGTGAGAGGGGGAGGGAGGAGCGGAGGAGGAAGGAGCGAGCGGACGGTGGATGGAGCGGAGGAGCTCCGCCGTCCTGTGAGGCTCAGAGACGCTGCTCGTGTCCGCTGGCGACGGGGCGTTCCACAGAGGCTTCAGGGAGGCCGAGGAGCTCGACCGCGACACTTTAACAAACACACACAAGAGAGAAGTCATTGGAACGTCAATACATATATAATGTATATATAATATATAGATTTAGTCAGAGCAGGACATTTTGCATCAACCTGGGGTCTTTCCTGCTAAGTCTCTTTGTCCTATCGGCCTGAGAGCGGGGAACCCTCCAGCAAAGAGCCCACCCAGAGAGGGTCCCATGGGTGCCATCCCTCCTGATGAGCCCTGAGAAGCACCAACACTGCTGGATGAATCTCCAGCGCTAGCCTTGGGATCTGGGAAACAACACATGCACACATACATTACAATTGATTCATGACAATGACATCACTGTCATGCTTTAATGTTCAAAAAACGCTTTATTTTTCTCGTACCGGCTGCCCTGCAGCACCTGTCTTTAGGACCTATTTAATCATTATATATTTTATCACATATTCATTAACAAATTAGTTCATTATAAATAAAAGTATTGTTTTACAAGTCTTGTATGAGCTCAGTAGGATTTATAGTCAAAAGACGACATAAAGAACAAGCTTGATCAATATACTGTATGTTTAGATGGGGCCCTTTCACTGCTTGGCTATCTGTAACTGTAACTTAGAGGTTCCCTTGAGACAATAAAATATATCTTATGTTATTATTAATAATCCAGTGCAACTAATGGACTGCTGTGCTTAACCTTGGAGAAGACACCAGTGTGCTGGTTTTGTTTTGTTTTTGTTTTATTTATCTCTTTTCCTCTTATTCCGTACATGTCTAAATTATATGGGAGTCTATTTCTGATAGATCTCCTGTTGAGTGAAGTGATTCTTGTCTGTTTGTGTCACCTTGTTTCAACTTTCAATAAAAATAAAGACGCAATAGTTCAGGCAGGGACATGAGTAAATTTTGCACCACCCAAATCACCCCGAGGGCCAACTGCACAACTTTTCACAGAATCAGTCTGTTTCAACTGGCCTGGCTCCATATACACTACATGGAACTGTAAGCTACTGTTAAGATAATTCCTTGACTGACTGAATGAACATATCGTTAAAGTATTATAAAGATTATTGAGTTGACTCTCTTTGTTTTATTTCCAAGGGAGGTTGTGTTTTTATCGCTTTCAGGTTGGGCAGGGAAACTCATGCAACAGCAGAGCTATTTACCAGAAAGGCAACTCAATTCTGATTTGACGATTTTATTACTGGGCTCTGATCCAGATCAATGGATCGTTAAACCCCTATATGATATGCTGACATCTATATTTCAACTATCCAGTATGATCTCAGATGTATAGAGATGATTGAGTTGACTCGCTTTGTTTTATTTCCAAGGGAGGTTGTGTTTTTGTCTCTTACATTGAGATGACCTTCTGGTTGGGCAGGGAAACAAATGCAACAGAGCTATTTACCAGAGTAGCAAACAAGTACAAAGTACATTTAATGTCCTTTGCATCTAAAAGTTTAGGGGAATTTGCTTGCAAACATACAGTCGAAAACTCACAGACTGTACAAAAAACATAACATAACGTTTTTCTTAAGTCTTGTAGTATACTGTGGATACAATGTATGTCTTGTCTATGGTGTTTGTCACTGCATTATAGTAGTTTCCTATTCTGACTGCATCCTTATCTGCTGTCGGGCATTCCTTCCTGAAGTACTTGGTGTGTGTACGTGTGTGTATGCTCAAATATAGGTTCAAAGAGAAACGACATGAACTACACACACCATTAAACCCCCTTCCTCTGAGCTCCACTGTGAGAATTACTCGACTTACTCGGTGACACCAGATGCACCTGAGCACCATTTAGTGTCTCAACACAGACCGAGTGCGTCCATGTGCATCTTAGTAGCACGGTACAGTAAAGATGTTGCTCTTACTATCGACGTCGGGGGCACTGCGGTCGTTGACCTGTGTGACTTTCTTGAGTCTGGCTCCTTTCTGGATGTCGGCCAGCAGGGCATTCCTTCCACCTCCTCCACCGCCTCCTCCAGACTGGAGCTTAGGAGGCTCCGACGGACACTGTCACACACACAGAGACACAAAAACAGCTTTTATGTAACAGTGACCACCAGTGTTTTGCCCTCTATGTGTTCCTCTTCAGGACACTAAGTACAGTACAGATTATTTTGATAATCTATTAATAATTTGTGGCATTTATAAAGAATAAAACACCAAACATTAGGCTCCATTTGGTGCTTTTCTGTTTCATATTATTGTAAATTGAATATCTTTGGGTTTGGACTGGTGGTCAGACAAAGCAAGATATTTGAAGATGTCACCTGGGAGATTTTTTTTTCATTTAATTTCTTTTTTTTTAACTTTTTTCTGACATATTATTAACATTGAATCAAAAAGAAATCAACAGAAATGAAAAGAATAAATAGTTGCAGCTCTGCTAGGTGTATTTTCAAGACTTCTGGTGTTATTTGATGTGATCATTTTACATAAAGGGGTGGGTGAGAACAAATGCACGGCACTATCACCATCTACTTCACCTCAACTCTTCTGACAAACATACAAACAAAAAAAGGAAGAAAAGTGGAGTGAAAGCCTTCAGCATTCAGAAAGGGTTAAACAAGAAAGCAGAGGAACGCATTATAAACTTGAGGGAAGAGGAAAAGATAATTTCTAGTCGTGTTGATAGATTGAGAGAGAGATGAGAAGCACCGGCGTGACTTCAGTTTATTGATGTTGTCCTCCGGCGTGGCCTCGTTCGCTGGCAGCGGCGACTCATTTAACATGAGGACACTGAGTGCCTGCTGTAGAAACATAACACTCTGCTGCTACTGAGAGTCTGCTGTCTGCCCTACTCTGTGTGTGTGTGTGTGTGTATTACTTCAATCAATAATGCAAATAACCTACAGGTGACGGCTGACGGTCAGTGAAAAGGACACGAGGAGTGAGTGTTTACAGTTGCATGAGAGGGAGAGAGAGAGTTAGAGAGTCTTACCTGTGGCAGGGGAGCACTGGGCGGTGGTGGCGGTGGTGGAGGGGGAGCCATGGGAGGCGGAGGGGGAGGAGGGGGGACTGGCATGCTGAGGCCTCAGATACCTGCAGAAGACAATGCACACCCTATAACTGAAACTATTCATGCACAACAGACCACCTTCTATCAGAAGCTGCTACTGTGTGAGAGGTCACACTCGCTGACCTCTTACCTTCTTCCCTGAACAGGAAGAGCTTTCACCAGCGTACGGCGCAAAACAGGAAGCAGCGAACGCTCCATCCTCTCTAGAGAAATCTGACACATCCCCTTCCCTACCCATCCACCCCCAGCCCTGTCCTCCTATTCTTCCCGCAATGCCCTGGGGCTGGACTTGGGAGAGGAACAATGGAGAGTGTTGTGTGAAAAGTAATGGACCCCTACCCTTCAGTCGCTCTGCAGTGACCAAAGGCCCTGGCTGCAGTAAGGGAATGGAAAACACATTGAGGAAACTCCACAGGAAAATGCTACAGCGTGCACACACATTGTTCTTTTTGTTTTTATTCCACATTATGCTGAACATGCAACGGGATGTCTTGTGGTTCAGTAGTCAAAAGAGATAAGCACCGGTGGCCAAACAGCAACTTTCCAAGAACAGCTCATCATCTCCAAGGTTACGTCACCATCTTTCAGTCTCCACATGTTGTTGGCAACTCAGCTACTAAGTGATCTACAGCGACAGCCACTGAGACCTCCGCTCAACTTTCTTGCCATCATAAATTCTTGACGAGCTGTCTTGCATTAACTGAAAACAGCCCGAAGTTTGTGCACATTCGGTTCTCTGTGGTATTTGCACAATCATGATCCTCCTGAGCAATTTAATAAAACACAGAACAAAACCTGTTTTTGTTGAATCTCTGTGTCTCTGTTCCTCTTTGTCTATGTGTGTTTGTGTGTGTGCAAGTCACCTCCCGTCTATGCAAGTGGCAGACTGTCCCCCCGTTGCTATTTCTATCTTCATATCTGTGTCAGGCAGCCTCCGTGACACTGCTGGTGTACAGTAGAGGTCTTTAAAGCTGGACGCTGGCTAGCTGAGCTCTAGAGGAACAGGTGGGACATTGAGTGGACATGCACCTCTCACATCAGCTGTTTTGTTTTTGACCTGTAGGATGTCTTGTTCGTCCTGAAGCAGAGAAGATCTGATGACACACACACAAGCAGCTGGAAATGGCAGCTGCTGCAGCCTTAACAAGAGCCTTCTAGATATTCTTCAAAGACATGCAGAAAGTGACCCAGCAGAGGCTGTCCCAACTGACTTGAAGAATCGTTATTGTATGAATGAATGAATGAATGAAGAAGGTGCAGCTATAATATTCTGTTTGGGGTCTCAGAGACCCCATCTGTAAATAGTTAAATACAATGGATTTTCATGCTCTATGATTGTGTTTGGTGTGTTGACAGTACTTTTTATGCTGCACTACCCCTCCCAAATTCTAAATAAATAAATTTGATGTATACAACAGTTAATATGTCTAACAGGGAGTTACAGTTATGTAACATACTGTACTTTTGGTGGGGGTTATTTGTCTGTAAATTAGTTTTTGGTTAACAAAATACTTTATATTATTATTCATGCACACCCGATATAACATTGAAAACATGGGATATTTCCTTATTTGGTGTAATAGCAATAATTAATGCTGATTTCTATATTTTGTCATCTTCATCAAATGTGTAAAGGGAAAGAAAAAAGAAAATGTATTTTAAGGAAAAAAATTGGTTGACTTTTTGACACATACAGCAGCTAAACAAATGAAGAAGTAACGCCAATGTCTCCAAAACACAAGTGGTAATCGTTCTTATATATTATGTCTATTGTTTCTTTGTTAACCTTGCACAAAAATAATCAAAAATAATATATCAGTAACTTTTGTGAAAACGAATTGCAACTCTTGGTATTATTATACTGCATGATGTTGTCATTTAGTAGACAGTGAGAACAACAAAATGCATCCTATCCACTAAAACAGAAACATCTTGAAATTGAGAGGTACATTTGATGAGCCATGCTTTTGGATATAGTAATAGGACAAGATGCTTGAATAAACAGTTGTTGTTGCTTATCTGTCTCTTATATTTACACATTTCATCTGGCAGTATTGCAGGAATAAGAATAACCACCTGTTTGATTTTTTTAAATTTTAAACCAAAAATGTAACTTGCACTTACAAATTTGCAAATTTGTTACTGTACACTTTGGTTATTCTATGGTTATACTTCACATTTTCTATGCTAGTTGTAGTAGTCTGGTATATTTATAGTGTATTCTAATATATTCTTTATATTGTGCATTCTATAAATCTTATCTCTAGTGTTGATATGTATATTTTACACAACAATTTCCCAATTTTAGATCAATAGAGTTGGCTATATCTATCTATCTATCTATCTATCTAGTCAAATTTATTTCTATAGTACATTTAAAACAACATGAGCTGACCAAAGTGCTTTACAGACCTAGGCAGAATAAAAACAGGTCAACAAAGCAGACAACAAAATCACACACATCCACAGACAGAGATCAAGATAAAAATCCATGAGTAAAAGACTGTTATAACGAGCATTATAAAAGGACAATTAGTAATCACAATTCAAGTACATTCAAAAGCATTCTATCTATCATAGCCTGCATTAAGTGTGCATAAAATAGACAGCAGAGTTGTCTTACCTTCACAAAATATCTGTAATCCACCTGTTTTGCAGAGAAAGCTTCTTCAGTGAGACAGACCACAGCACACTGACCTCATAGTGCGCTCCTCGTGGAGTTATTTATAGTCCAATGAGGACACCACGTATCCGGTCCAACAACTAAACCTCAAGGAAACGTTGCCAAAAGTTCCCAAAACTTTTCATCTTCCTTCACATTAATATCGACGCCAAAAACATGCCATAGTGCTCGTGCGTAACTGTCCCTTTCTGCTTGTTTATTCCCATGAGAGCGCACTGACTGCAGGAGTGATAGGCCACACCTTTAACGCCCACCAGGACACAACACTGGACCAATGACAGAGACAGAGAGAGAGACAGGACACTTGGATCAGTGTTGTCGCCTCAATTCATGCTGAAGTTGCCAAGAAAACTTTCCCTCACCTTGAATTACACAAAATAAACATCATGAAGGCATGCAAACTGGTTCGGTCTGAGAAGTGAAAACGTCTGCATCTGAGACTTTTCTCTCTACTCTTTTGGTTCTATTCAACTCTATTTTTCTGCTGCTGTATAATTGCACATTTTGCACCCCCTTGTGCTGAAAATATGCCATTACAAGAAGTCATCCTTATTCAAAAGGTGTGCATTCAATATCAAATTGAATTTACTGTATTTTAATTAACAAGTTCATAATTAGATATTAATTAATTACATCTTAAAAATCATATTGATTTTAATAGCCATAAATGAGGCATGAGTCATGACCCGGTTACATAAACACACACACCTCGAACCTTTAAAAGGAATGCAGTGACACAGGCGTGCTCCTCCCTTTAAGTGACAGAGCAGTAAAGTAAAGTAAAAAGAGTTTGGCACCGCACACACTTAGCCTATATATACATTGATTCATTGTACAGTAATTGCCTTTTTGAAGACAATGTGATAATGGTACATTAGTCCTGCTCCACTGCTCTTCCAGTAAAGTGATGATTAGGCACCGACACAGTTGCCAAGAGGAGTGATAGGACTCCTGTGTACGTGGGTGGCTTTTGCACTTTTAGCTTATGTTTTGAAGTGACTTTATTGTCATCCTTGAACTGTAAAATGTTTTTTCTTTGGCTTCTATCAGTGTCTGTTTTAAGACACATTTCTCAAGGGGTACAACACAAAGTTGTCCACAAAAGTTGTGATTGAACAGGATAATAAAGCAACATGCACACACTCATACAATCACTTGTAGCAGATTTATTTCTCATATTTTGCCTTCATTTAAGTATTCACAGGTGGTCCAAAACACAGTAGCAAACTACATCTGGATCATACTTCTTTAGCGACACGGCCATATATCTCATTCAGCTGGACATCATGACTTCTTACTTCATTATAGTCATAAAAACATGCTGGATTTCATCCTTCATTCAACGTATTTTATGCATTTTTTGCTGGCAAGTGTTGTGCATCTGACTAAAAGTTGCTCACAAGCGTTCCTTAATTTCTTCTAACTGATTTCTTTTTTTCACACATAATAATGAAATCATTTCACACCTTCACAAACATCCTTCTAACCCTTTAGAATCAATATTTTTTTGTAAAAGAAGCATTATCCTTCATTATCAAACATATATTATTCTTATTATAGAAATAATGTAAACATCTTATTGACATTTTCCTGGAGCATATCACACTTAATCTTGAGTATTGACAGAAAATTGCATTCAAGAATTGCGCTTTCTTAAAAAGGTTGTAGGTGATTTTAGGTGTTGTCCAATGACGACACTGTCCGTGACTGAAACAGGGACATTTAACTACATATTGGGCTCTTAAGTGCTAACAGCAATAGTACTGTATCTCTTCTTTTGAGCTTTGATTATGGGATATTGTTGGCGAAATGGTTTGATAACCATCGTAAAGAACAAATAAAATCCATTTCATTGTTTCTGTGGCCTTCTGGCACAAGTCCATCAATAAAAAATGTCCAAATTTCCAATATTTCATGCACCACATAACCTCATCCCTGCAGTATTCATGGGCTAAAAGTTGAATGCTCCTTGTCATCTTCATCATCACCATGGTAACCAACATACATCAGACCTCTTGGTATGCCTCAGGAGAATGAAGCATCTTCATGTACCCTCTCCTTCTTCTTCATGTACCCTCTCCTTCTTCTTCAAGCATCTTTTGATAAAACAGTCTTTGATCGTCTCCTCCTCCCTCACCTCCTCCTCCTCTTCCTCGTCACCGCATGTCCTCTCTCCCTGATGCCACGTTCTCTGTCTCTTTATCCTGTATGGGAAGACTTGAGCGCTGCCTCCGCTTCTCCTTAAACCGACCAGAGCGCGACACCTTCATGTTCCTGCGACACGTCTGCTCGTTGAAGACCGACTCCAGGCGGGAGTCGTCGTAGGTGTCGTCGCTGAGGAGGCTGGAGCTCTTGCTGGACTCTGCCTGAGACGGGGACTGGGCGCCGGCGGCCTTGGGGTCTTTTTGCTTCTCGGCAAAAGGGTCAAAGTCTTGGTCAATGGCCTGGGGTGAGCTGAGGTCCTTGGGGCCTCCAGTCTTCCTCTTGGGCAGGAATGCCTTCCACCATGGGACCCTCTCTGTCATCTTCGACTGGAGGGAGGGAACTGGGACAAGGAACAGATACCATCAGTAATTCAGCTGGAGTTTTAGATCTTCTATTCTTCATTAGTATTATTTTAAGTCATCTGTGAGGTCTACATGCTCTGAACTGGTTCCTGATTTACCTTACACTCTAATTTATAGTAAAACATCAAGTTATCCCTTCAAAAACAATGTCTGTAAAACTGTCATTAGAGCTGGGCGATATAGAGAAAAATCAAATATCACGATATTTTTAACCAAATACCTCGATATTGATATTGTGATCATATTGTAGAGTTGACTATTGGTGCTTATAACAAAATATTTACACAATGAGATTTTTTGATAAATAATCATCAGTAATGTGGATATAATGACAAAGTGGATAAAGGCAAATAATAGAACAGCTAGAACAGTCTGGTATGGGGCTGGGCAATATGACGATATAGATCGTCAAAATGATATAACAATGTCTATTGTATATACTTATATATATAGGCTAGGATTATATTTATTTAATTTTTTCTCTATAATTTCACTTAAATCTGTTAAAATGAGAAAATACTCAGTACTTTTCATTTGTCAAGTATTTAATTCACACAGGAGTACACAAAATAGGCTTTACCATGTGGTTATTTCATATTTATCTATTGAATTACCAGAAAAACATGCTATATCGTGATATATATTGTCATCTAGATATGAAATGATCGTGATAGAAGGCCATATTGCCCTGACCTAGTCTGGTAAGTTCAGAAAGTTACATCACTTTTCTGTAAAACCAGGAAAAAACAACACATACTATGATATCCAATATCTAAGACGATATGACGGTATTTATATAATATCGATATATTGCCCATGCCCTAACTGTCATGTCTTTGGTTTTATAACATATTAAATAATTGTCCTAATATTCATCATGCTCATCACCTTCATCCTCATAATCATCACAGAATCCTATTTTCTGTTTGAATATCAGGATTTGTTTTCTCTAAAATTAATATAATTTCACCTGTGCGGTTTAAACCATTTTCCCACAGGTGAGACTTAGTCAACTAATACCATATATGTGAATAACCAGTGTAACCATGTCTAGCTTCTCTGCAAAACTGGTTTAATGAGTCGTGTAGAACAAGAGGAGCAAAAAACCCAAGCTGTGATTCACAGGTGAACAATGCGCAAAAAAAAGGCTCTCATGAACACTCACCTGAGCAACAGTAGTGTAGTTTAGTGAGGACACTTAAAAGGACCCAAAGCAAAGTGTAAATGTCACTTTTGTTTGTTCTTGGGATATAAATGCGCAAGACTGGTCGATGTAAACACTTCTTCTTCTTCAGCTGTGACAGCAGCAGTCCTTCAGGGGGTCGCAGCAGCAGCAGTATCCATTTTACACACGAGCCCAGGTGTCCAGCCTCCTCACATCTCCCACCTCACACAAAGTGTTTCACTTGTTTGCTCCTGGTCAAATATCTCCAACTCTTCTCCTGCAATTCTTGAGAACAGAATAAATGAATTGACACATTTATGAGGAGCGGCTTTTCTTCCACTGGACCAGCAGGTTTCCGCCTCCGAAACTCTGCTCGAGGAGGCACCTGTCCTCAATCATGATTGGATGAACCGCTCAGGGTGTCTGGTCACGTGATGCTCCAGCTCAGGTGAAGCCTGTGGGCGGGGCCTTGTGGTTGCCAGGTAACATACCCCATGGGAGTGTGCTCCTCTTCAGGTGACAGATTAAAAAAAAAAAAAAAAAGAGCCCTTTGTATCAGCTGAACCCAACCCAGAGCCAGAGAGACAAATTATATGCTCTAATTTTGGACACCTAGTTTAGGAATGGATTGGGATAATTTATTAAATTAATTGTATTAATACTAATACTGGCACAGACCAAAACAGCTTGTAGGCCACTCAGCAGCATGCAGGTATAGATACATGGTTTAGATGAGTTAACTAAATTATTTTTTCTATATAATTTCACTTAAAACTGTTAAAATGAGAAAATACTCAGTACTTTTCATTTGTCATGTACTTAATTCACACAGGAGTATACAAAATAGGCTTTACCATGTGGATATTTCATATTTATTTATTGAATTACCAGAAAACATGCTATATCGTGATATATATTGTCATCGAGATATGAAATTATCTATATAGCGATGGAAGATTTTAGCCATATTGCCCAGACCCAGTCTGGTAAGTTAAAAAAGTTACATCACTTTTCTGTAAAACCAGGAAAAAATAACACATATTACGATATCCAATATCTAAGACGATATCTAGTCTCATATGACAGTAAGAGCCCTTTGTATCACCTGAACCCAACCCAAAGCCAGAGAGACAAATTATGCTCCAATTTTGGACGCCCAGTTTAGGAATGGAATAGGATAATTCATTAAATTAATTGTATTAATACTAATACTGGCTAATGGCTATTCAAGATTCAAAATTCAAGCCCTTAAATAGATAGATAGATAGAAAGCTTTATTGTCATTGTATTAAATACAACGAGATTCACAGTTGCCACTTCTGGTCAGTGCTTTAAAACAAATACTTGACCAGACTAAACGAGGCAGATAAAAACATATAACAGGTAAAACACACACACAGTTATAAAGCAAAAAAAAAAACACAGGTAAAGTAGATGTAATAAATAAATATAAACTGAAGTGTTACACTAGAAGTATAAAATATAAAAATAGATGTAATGTAAACAGAGGTAGTTGCACTTGAGGTGTATATTGCATCAAGGATATATTGCACAGACAAATGTATTTCACATTCAGTGTATTAATGTTATTGTCATTGTAATTGGTGTTGGTGCTAAAAAAGATAATACAATAAAAAAGAGATAGTGCAATATAAATATAAAAAAATATAAAAGATAATACAATATAAAATATAAAATATGTATATTGATGAGATGACAGTTTTGCCAGATTACAGTTTTGCCAGATTATTGCACAAAGTGTCCGTCAGATAATTATAGAATTATTGCACAGCATCATATAATTATTGCACAGAGTGATCAGCATGTTATTGCACATATTATTAATTTAATAGCCACCGACCAAAACAGCTTGTAGGCCACTCAGCAGCATGCAGGTAGGCTACATGGTTTAGATGAGTTAACTAAATTAAATTATCATCACACTTATTTCATGATGTCTAATTATTTTTTGATGTGTTTAGATATATTTTCTTTTCTTCTGTACTGTTTTTTGTATGTATTTCAATGTTTTTATTGGATTGTTTTCCACTCTTTGGTTAGGTTTTTCTGCACATTGTGTGTACTTCTTGTTGTTGTTTAACTTTTGTTGTATTTTTTTTAAATTATGTTAGTTTAGATCTTTCCTCCATTTTTGTTATTTTTTTTTCTCCTGGGATTGGGGGGAGGTCCTTTGTATAAGCCTGTGGCTTCTTGACCTCTCCTGACACATTTCTTGTTTTTTTTTTCATTGACTAGATTTTGTGCAGTTTTATATATGGCAAAATAAATAAATAAAAAAAATTAAATTAAATAAAATGAGTAATTACCAGAGGGGGCGTATGACAGGAAGAAGTCAGGAGACTCCTACAATAACATTACTGCAGTAGACGTGCATTTGTTGTTGTTGTTGTAAATTCACATTAAGCGAGGGGAAGCAGTTTGGCCTGGCGCCGGTTTCACTTGCTGGGCTACTTGTCACTTACCTGACCAGGTGGTTTGTTCCACGAGATTCTCGTGTGGTATGTGATGCTCGCGAGAATCCAGTTGCCATGCAAGGTAAACTTGTTACGCATGGTTCTTCCGGATGCTTCTACTTTCAAGTCCAAGGCTTCGTCCGAAATCGCATACTAATGCACATACATTACATACTCAACACGTTTAATATCGTTCAACATACCTTTGTTGGAATAAACAGTAGTATGTATCTTTTCAGACGCACTGAAAGTCTGATTTAATTTAAAGGTCCCATATTATGCTAATTTTCAGGTTCATACTTGTATTTTATGTTTCTACTAGAACATGTTTACATGCTGTAATGTTAAAAAAAAAACGTTATATTCCTCATACTGTCTGCCTGAATATACCTGTATTTACCCTCTGTCTGAAACGCTCCGTTTTAGTGCATTTCAATGGAATTGCAACGGAATTGCGTTGCTAGGCAACAGCTTGGGTCCATGTTTACTTCCTGTCAACTGATGATATTTACAAACACTGCAACAGGATATAAACTTAGACACATTTAGAATGTTTATGTTTAAAAACCGTGTAATGGTCTAAATCTCACTTTTTACAATATGGGACCTTTAAAATATATATTACACATAGTAAAGTGAGATCTTATACTTAGCCTACTGTTAAATTGAAGTGTTATTGATGTTACAGAGCTGATCGCCAACGTTATGAATGTTGTCGTTACTACCACATTGCATTATGGGATATTTATGCTACTAAAGTTTCGGACATACTAAAATATCTCACATACTGTTTCAGCATACTAAATAGCATGTTAGTATGGGATTTTGGAAGCAACCCAACTCTGGGGTCAGTTTAATGTAGTTTTTTTTATTTTTTAAATAAACCTTTTATTGACAAATAGTAAAGTGAACATAGAGCAAATACAAAAACAGATAACGCCAGGGGATCAGAGCACTGACAGAAAACATAAATCCATTCATAGAAATTGTATATAAGCTACATACAGTAGATTTATGGTTTTGATAGCCTATCTTTATCTATTTTGCAAGTAATAAGATCAAATAATAATATATTGATTTGCTTTCATATAAGGGTAAGAAAAGAAGCAGAATGATACATTTTCATAGGAGAGGGAACATTCTTAATCAATATTGGGAAATAAAAGTGCAAATGCGTTGCCAAAAAAATACAAGAGTGGGGACAAGACCAAAATAGGTGACATAAATGGAACCAGTTTTTATGTCTGTCAGAAGAAGAAGAAAAAGACACATGACCAGGACACAGTCACTTATCCATGGCTTCAACACATGCTGTATAATTATGGTTAGGCTAGGCCGACACTTATCCAGACAAAGGCCTTTAGATGACATCTTTGAAAGAAGACAGTCTAATTATGATTTCTTAATGACACTTAGAAACAATCAGAAAATGTGTAACAGGTTTTATATCACGCTAATGGGTTGCCATTGTCTAATAGATCAACTGTTAAAAAATCATTTACAAATGTTCAGTAGAACTTTTGGGTTGCCAGGTCACCTTTTTACTTTCTTTTGTGTCTTTTTCAAACTTGATTACAAAGGTTATTAGCCGTTACAGTAGTAGGCTACAGGTCATGGGTTCTTCACTCTCTAAGCTGTTATATCTACAGTCATAAGCTAATAAGCTAATAGATGTTCATTATAATAATAGCAGTGGTGGAAAGTAGGCCTATACTTAGCTCCACCTGCACGAGTACAAGAGTAAAATGAAACACATGATCATTTCTCTGCACAATTAGATTTTTTTATTTTTGTATTTTCTTATATACAAGGACATTTTGTTGATAATATTGTACTTTAACTTACATTTTTACTTGTAATGGAGTATTTTTATCCTTTTACACTGTTGTATGGCTACTTTAACGTAAGTAAAGGATCTGAGTACTGAATACTTCTTTAACCACAAGTTATTTGTAAATAAATATTGGTCCACATGCCCTGCAGTTCTTTTCCAGTATGGTCCTTTGGCGCTGTCTTCTGATGAACCAAAAGGCTATGAAGACAAAGCACGTGTCACAGAGGATGGTAGCCAAAGGTTTGTTTTTGTGTAAAGTATTCCTTTTGATGGCTTATAAGTGATGCAGCAGTTATAACTTATGAACAGCTTATAATGAATGCTTTATGAGAAAGTGGTAGCCAGGTAAGTCATTTCACAGTGTGACTTTGAACTTGTATTTAGGTGAATTAGTGGTGGTTTGCATCATGACATTAATCTCATCATACTGTATATAGCATAAAATATAATACAAAATGATGCACCAAAAAACATTGAAATTTGTCCACAGCCTCATTATAAAAACATGACATAAAACATGACACGTACATTATGTCAAACTGCAAAATCTGTTTTTCATATGCATTGATTCATGATCAGAGCTTAAAGTAAGGCTCGGGACATGCTGTATATTATTCACATTTGGGTTCACAAATAGGACAATCTTCATCTGAAACTATCTATTGTGTAAAAGCCAAGTTTCGAAGTGTCAGATGAGGAAATGACAGACAGACGTGACGTTAAGATGTTTTTCTTGGTAAGCCTTTGGAATCCCAAATGGTTTCTGTGTTGGTCGGTGCCAACAGGGAAGACCTGAGTCTGAATCTGAGCAGCAGATCAGAGAAACACAGAAACGCAGAGAGGAGGGAGGAATCGGGGGATGCCTTTTCTCTCCTTCCTCCAAAGTTTATAGTGAAAGCTGTTGTGGCAACAGGAATGTGAGCCGTTTCTGTTTCTCTCTCTCTCCCTCAGCAGCTGGTGGCCTGCATACCTGGGGACTCCCTCTCCTCTCATGTCCCATGCCAGTCGAAACTCTGCGGAGTCATTTCCTCACGCCACCAAACACAGAATGCTGCCCTTCATTTAACTTTATCCTGCGCACACATACAGGTAAGCAGAATTTCAATGGACACTCATATGCATACACATTTCCACACATATAAACACATAAACACAGACTGCAGACAATGCGGACGCAAATGACCTTTCAGATTAAAGTTCAAGGGCTGCAAATAATGATTGGTTTCATTATGAATTTTATATTTTCTGATAACTAGACTAATTGCTTGGTAACAATTTTCCAGAGCCCAAGATGATGACTAGTTTTGTTTGGCCAAGAGAATAAAACCCAAAGATATTATATTTAATTTAAAAAAAAAGTAACAGATCGTTCCATTTAGGAAGCTGTAACCAGCTAATCTTTGCTATTTTTGATATTTTTACCGGACGACTTACCTAAAATAGTCAAAATAATCGATCCTACTCACCCACAATGATCATGGATACAGCTTGTTCTGGTCTAAACAGCACCATAATCACAGGATCTTATCCTATCACCTCTCAGTTTTACTCTGCCTCTGTGCCATATCTCCCAATCAGCTTTTTTTCTCCACAAACCACAGGTTAGTCTCACTGAAAGTTGATCATTAACTTCAACCAGATAAAGAAAACATTCATGCAGAGATGTTTCAGATAGAGCTGCACTATTAACGTTATAGTGTCTCCACCCCGAGAGAACATTTCTCCAGTTTTGACTGAGGGATTTCCTCAGAGTGAAATCTGAGCATTTGCCCACTGAGACTGAGAGGCATGTGGAGAATGTGTGTACAAAACCAAGTGACACTGTAGAGAGTTATTGAAATAGTGATTGCATAAGGGAATACCATCCACCTGTATCCGCTTCTGTCTCAGTGATGGTTCTTTGATTGCAAAATGCATGAATCAGTATTTTGTTCTCCCTAACAACCAGCTGTGAGGGAGAACCAGACATACACAAGGATGGAGACTTTACATTAACATGAAGTAAAACTGTCATTATTGTTTTTTATTGTTTGTAACTGGAATTACATTTTTATCAGCATGTCAATTGTTTGTAAATCCAGGGGCGATTAGGATTGACCTTTAGGGGGGCTCAGCCCCCAATGATAAGGTGACGTGTACGGTCAACGTTGTAGGTTTTGTTATCGTTTTTATTTAGCATATTCAAATTTTGAACGTTGAGCGCTTCATATCCTGCATTCTGGTGAATTTTTATGCAACAATTTCTGCCTTTTCTGCATCAAGTTACAATGGAAATGTCTTTATTTATGGAAAGGAAAGCACAAAATTCAGGTGCCAGATGACAATTCAAAATATTAACAAAAATATAATGGAATATACTGCATGCAAAAACTGCATGGTTTTTGCCCAAAACTGCATGTGATTATCATAAAGTGGGCATATCTGTAAAGGGGAGACTCGTGGGTACCCATAGAACCCATTTCCATTCACATATCTTGAGGTCAGAGGTCAAGGGACCCCCTTGAAAATCACCACGCCAGATTTCCCTCACCAAAATGAAGTCTAACTTTTTTAATAATTATGTTTTAGGGGTGCTGAGATGAAATTTTGGTGTGCTTAAGCACCCCTAAAAGAGTCTAAAATCGCCCCTGTGTGATGTGACATGACATTTATAATTAGCTGCTATTTGTATGCTCATAGGCTGCTAAGACAAATTTATAGACAGACTAGACACAAAGTGACTCACTCAACCATGCTTTAATATTTATGTTGACTCAGATCCACGCAGTTCAAACTACGTCCGCCCATCTACGCTTGTGAGTTTGCGTGTGATGACGGCAGTGTGCTTGCATCATGCATGTGCCGTGTGCGTATGAGTCCATTAAGTCATTGTGACATGATAAACCTGAAAATATCTGTCATTGTGCAGCACGGAACAACAGGTTGAGCCGAGGTGTGCTAACCATGAGAAAGAGAGCAGGAAGGCAGCCAGTTGGACTGGTAGAGTCAGCTATAACAAAAACTCTCAAAGGACGGCTACTGTATCTACGGATAGCAACAACCACAGAACTGGTTTACTGTCCTCTGGTCTCTGACAACACAAACACTTAAGGGCTCTTTAAACACTGGTTACCCCCACAGGTAAACAAATGTATACATTCCGGCCTGCACCAGATGCTTATATGGGTCATGCAGAGGAAGGAAATGTACTAACTAAACAAATAAGCAGGTGTTTCTTCCAGAGTGTTTGGGTGGAGCAGACCGAGTTCTGTTCCTGTGAATGTAATGAGTTTCGATGTATTGCATTGTGTGCTTGATTTGAGGATTGCATTGTTTAGTTTTCTCCTCTGTGCCTTTTGGAGTTATTAAAGAGTGAGCAAAGCATCTGAAACTCACCTGAGCTTCACCACAGACTCTAAAGAGATGAAACCTTCAGGAATGCAGAAAGGAATCTTTTTTGTCTGTCTCTCTTTTTAAGTATAGCTCTTAAATCAGACTAACTGAAGAGCACACAGGAATTAACGTGAAGCTATGCACACACACAGATTTGGTTGTCTAAACTGTACTTTTGTGGACCTTCTACGTATTACAAAACTCTTGACCTGCACACCAATACATGCCTAATGTGTGCCTTATTCCTATTGTAGCTTTCAACTAAAAGTCCCTAAACCCAAACAAGCCTGTTTAGCCTTGGAGACTTATTGTCATTATCATTCTACTATTTTTTTAGTGTTAACATTTCCTTGTAACTGCAGACATAAGGAAACACAACCACAAAGACCTGCATCAACTCAGGACTTATTTGCACTGAAACACCCACAACAATTTTACCAACAATCCCATTGATTAGTTTTAAGGTTAGATAAAGCATTTGTTTCCAATATCTAGCATGACAACTTGTTCCAATACATAACTGAAGCAACAGGAAGTAAAGCTAAAGCTTTTGTTGTAGCAGATATTGAAAAAAAATCATTATTCCAGCACATTTAGAGCATCTTACAAAGATGCCACATGATCTTAGATCTTGACACTCAAAATAATAATAATAATAATAATAATAACTTGGATTTATATAGCGCCTTTCAAGAAACCTAAGGATGCTTTAACATAGACATAAATAACACAACAAATGGAACATAACAGTAGCTAAGGGCCATAGGCCTTAATGAAGAGGTGGGTTTTAAGAAGTCTCTTGAAGCTGTCCAGAGATGGTGCGTTGTGGAGCTCTATGGGGAGAGAGTTCCAGAGGGTGGGGGCTGTCACACTGAAAGCTCTGTCCCCAAAAGTTCTCATTTTTGTGTGGGGGATGGAGAGCTGACCCGTGCCTGAGGATCTGAGGTTCCAGGGCTGTGTGTATGGGTGGAGGAGGTCAGATAAATACTGAGGAGCCAGGGCATTGAGGGATTTGTAGGTGAGGAGGAGGATTTTGTAGGTGATGCGGGACTTGACCGGGAGCCAGTGGAGGTGGATGAGGGTGGGGGTGATGTGCTGCCATGGCTTGGTGCCGGGGTGGAAAATTACATTCTTAAAGCCAGAATAGATTTCTGCAGAATAGAGTGGTGCTTCCCTTTAAGCCACCATTTGAGACTGTGACTGCAGGTTTTATGCAGTGTTGCATTAACCTTTTATGTAGCATTTACTCACTTAAAGGTGCTATTGATAACATTCAGCCACTGGCTGTCATTGCCAGGCACCATCAATCTCAGCCATTTATCTGTTTTTTTTCCACACTAACTGACGACCCAGAGATACCACGTGATACCAACATCGTCATACTATTGGCTCACAAGCGTTGCTAGAGGTGGCCACCAAAAATCAGTTATCTTCCACAGAGATAAACAAAACATTCATTTTGGACCTGCCAAATTTTTTAAAATGATTTATTCCCAATCATAATATTTTTTTCAGGAAAAGCCATACTTTTATTCAGCACCTTTCTTAAGGCTCTGTAGATGTATTATTTAAAAAAAAAATCTTCTACATAAAAATGCTATCAATAAGACCTTTAAGTTCATAGAGTTACAGACTCACAGCAAGTCTAAAAACACTTTTTTCCCCCCAACATCAAGCAATAGTGAATCAATAGTAGCCTAAAGCAATGACAAGACTTTTATCAGAGACACAAATGTGTCACTGTAGCATTGAAAAAATCAAGTAACATAGAAAAACTGGGCTATATTAGGAGGGACTGAGTGCCAGCTCTGACTGGTGCTGCTTGCATCAAGCTGCTTCTTACAAAACAGCACACACTCTGCTATTTGACCACCAGATGGAGACAAATTTAATTCTTAATCATCTTTTTTTTTTAAATTTCAGGGTGTTATATTGTGTCATCGCAGGCTTGGTGATAATCAGTGAAATGAATAGCTTACATTTGTTGCCAGTGGCACAGAGTTACCAGAACCACTTGTTGGGTTATTTTATGTATATATCCATTTTTATGCTTCAATCTAAAATGACCCAAAAGTTTACCTGGATGAAGAGCTGACAGATGAGAGAGCTCCCAGACTTCATCAGTACATTTAGAAAAACATATTTAATTTTTAAGATGAAGCCAAATGAACAACCTCACTCCAAATATGGATATATGTGACTAGAGATGATATTTGAAAAAAAAAAAAAGAAATGCTACTAGTCAAATTCTTTTTTAACTTTGTTTATTGTGCGTTTTGTCTATTTTTTTGGCAAATTAATTAAAGCACACCCAAGTGTAGGGAGGTAGAGAGAGTTTGTAACCATAACTGTAAATTATTTATACAATATTATCATAGTTATTGTCAATACCTATATATTGCATCACCCTATCTACTACCATGGCACATAAG